>SNQJ01S0015532.1:38984-65244 GCA_010110895.2 Picea sitchensis
GGGTGTTGTATCTGCATGTGCATTTTCCTTCATGTCCAAATAACTTCATCAATCTTGTGGTCAAAAACCCATGACTAGGGTTGACATCAATGACAACAACCAATCTTCCAACAACATGCTCCCAGTCATGACTAATTAATGGTGCATTGGAGAGGGTCACTTTGAGAACATCAAAAGAAGTTTGGGCATGTTCATCCTAGTGGAATGGGATATCATGACGTAAGAGGCAAAGGAAACCATGTTCCCGAGTGGCATAATCGGGGACAAAGCGACGTAAAAAGTTAGCTTTGCCTTGTAAGCTTTGCAGCTGGCATATATTCTGAGGGTGGGGGGGGATTTTCATGATGGCTTGGACCCTGATGGGGTATACTATGATGCCATTTTGGGAGATGATTAACCCAAGGAGGCATCCAGCGGTGATGCAAAATACACACTTGAAAGGGTTCAAGCAGATATTGTACTGACGACACTGGTGAAAGACAATGCATAAGTCATCAAGATGTTGAGTGTGTTTCTTAGATCGAGTATTGAGATCATCTAAGTAGGCAAGGATGATTTGAGCCAGATCATGAAATATGTATGTCATGGCACGTTGAAAAGTGGCACCAGCGTTCTTGAGGCCAAAAGGCATGACACGGTATGCAAAATTACCCCAAGGGGTAGTGAATGCGGTTTTGTATTGATCGGCTGGGTGGATCTGAATTTGGTTGTAGCCAGAGAAACCGTCCATGAAGGATAAAGCCTTGTGGATGGCACAATCATCAATAATTTGGTTGATAAAGGGCGTTGGAAATTTGTCTTTGGGACAAGCATGATTGAGATCACGAAATTCCGTACAGACACGGATAATGCCTTATTTTTTGTTAACGGGGATAGGGTTGGAGACCCATGATGTATATGTGATGGGGTATATGAACCTTGCAGTGCATAATTTGTCAATCTCGGCTTTGATGGTTGCCAATTTGGATGGGTGTAATGGACGTTGATTTTTTCGTACAGGTGTGATATCAGGCCAATTTTCTATACGATGTTCGACAATAGAGGGATCAAGGTCAGGAATCTCTATGTATGACCAGGAAAACATGTCCTGGTATTCCTAGAAGAGAGCTTTGTAAGCTATGAGTTCTTCGGGATAGCATGCGGAACTGATGTTGATTTCCTCTATGATTCCAGATTTGATGGAAATATCAATTTTGACGGTGGGGGAAATGTTGGCCATGTTGCCTTCTTCAAAAGCGTCGTTGGCAGGGATAGTATTATTGAACCAATCTATATGCCCCGAGGGGATAAAATCCTTGGTTTGGATTGCGTATATGGGGTTTTTTGGGGGAAGCATAAAGGCTTCCTTTGAAACAAAAAGCACTCTATGATGGAGTGGATCCCATGGGAAATCCGATGTAGTTAAATCCTCGAGGATGTATTCGTCGCAGTGGAACTGTTGAGAATATAAGGGATCCAGGGGAATAATATTGGTGATTGTCATCGTGTGTTTAAATTCTAGTGAGGAAGTAGGGGAAATGATGCAAGAGGGTTGTGAGGGTTCACTCGACATAAACCAAATATCGAGATACTGTGGGTTGAAAATGGTAGTCGGGTGTAAAATGTTCATGGGGAAATGAATGGGAGAATTGGGGGGATTTGGGAGAAAATCCTCCTCAAGACTATCTATGAACCAGGGAGGAGTGGGAAGTGCCTTAGGCTCGGGGGCAAAGATATAAACCATATCCTAAGAGGGAGTAGGGGGGACTACTGGCGTCACTGAAGGTGGGGTGATGGTAGGATTGGGAATACAGGACAATTGACGACGCCTATATTCAATGATCGTAGGACACTGATATGTGAAGTGATCAAGTGATTCACATAGAGCACAAAGACATCACATACGTTCATTGAAAGAGGTCGTGACATAGTGGATGTCAGTCAAATGTGTGTGAGATGATGCGGATGAGAGGAGTTCTTGCTGAAAACTCTGGCGTATGGATGCTAGCATCTACCGAAAGTGAGGTAGCACAGGGAAATGGTGGTTGTAATGTCCCTATTCTAAACAAATGGCACATGCGAATTTGGTTCGTAGAACTTTTACTCCTATGGGGGATGTAATGGTAGAATTAGGCAAACTAGATGAACTGGCGGGTGATGTCGTCGCTTGAGGGAGTTGAATTAAATTGTGCATCTCGGGGAGAGATGAGAATTTATTGGTGGGGTGTCCATATTTCTCGCATAGTGTACAACGAGGTTGAACCATGGTGGAAGTGGAGCAATGGGATATTTCTTCTTTCGTCTACCCCCAACTGTAGTACTGGTGCTAGTGAGTGGGGGTGCGGGCGATGTGGTGGGAGTAAGTATTGGAATATGCATCAGGATTCCTTCTATTTGGGGAGGGAGGGATGGTTGAGGGACCATCTCAGGTGGATGTAGATACCATACTGGAACTGCCAACACCATATTGGGAAGGTAAGCGTTGCGGCTACCTGGAAAAATTGTACACCCGGTGGGGGGTAAAAGAAGGGGATTTGAGTAATGGCTTGGGGGACTATCTCCCAAAATGGGATGTGGCTCTAGGGGAGGATGTAATCAGGAATAGGGGGAGCTGGAGGGTGCTCAATGGATTCCTCGGGAAGGATCTTTGTGACTAGTGGGATGTCAGATAGTAATGAAACCTCTGTGGGAGGAAGGGTATCTCCAGTTTATGTTCCATTGGACGATATGACACATACTTGTGTTGAGGGATGTATGAATGGAGGTCCTCCATGGTATGTCCCTAGAAAGGATGGTTATTTGAAAATTTTGGGACCCATATCGATGAGTGGGTAGGCCTCAGGATTAGTGTGAACAAAGGGTAGGATATTACCGATGTTGGAGGAAGGGTTGGGCTCGTAATGTGACACTTGGTCAATAGTGACGATCTTCCTGTTGTGGGGGGACATCATTGTGAGAAAAATAGAAGAGGCCACAACATTCATCACATACATGTAGCTACACCCAAACAAAATATTTTAATCGAGTGGAGCATCGATAACTTCAATGTCAATGAGGATAGTCTTGCCCCCGAGTTCAACTGGGATATTTTGAAAGAGCCCTTTCGGAGAGGATGGTCGTTCATCATAATCTCTCAGAGTAATGGAGGATGGTATGAGATCGGGGGAGCCAAGTTTCTGCCATACAGTTTTAGACATGATGCATGTGGATGCACCTTCATCAATGATGCAACGATGAACTGTGATGTTCCAAATTTTAACTGGTATTTGGAAAGAGACCAAAGCGGGGAGACATGGTTCCCCACTATCAAGATCAAAGGTGATGAGGTGAGTATCATCAAGGTGGACTACCCCTAGGGAGGAAAGTAATGACTTCCATTGAGTAGGATAGCTTTGAAGGACTTCTAAAACTGGCATGGAAACATGGGATTGGGCCAAGTCATCGACCAGACTGTAATTGTGTGCCTCCCTATCCCGAGGGTTGTTGACATTTCGTCGTAATCGGATGCGAGGAATATGAAGGGGTGGTTTAGTATTAGGGTGAGGAATTATCAAAGGTGGTCCAGTTGTGACTGGGGCTTCTTCCGAGGTAGTGGGAGCGGAGTCAGGGGGTGCGCTCTATTGACAATTGCATGTTTGTAGAAGGATTTATTCCTCACTAGTGAGGAGGATATTGCAATCTGTAGGAGTGACTGGGATTGGATAGTGTCCCATCTGTGGTGGGGTAGGATGAATCTCCTGTTGGGTGTTCACCACCCCTTGGTTTGGAATGGGTTTTTGCAGTACAACAGGGGGTGGTTGTTGTACATATTGTTGTGGGGCCTGTTGGGGGGCAGGTGGCGTTGGGGGACATGTTCCATTTCCAGATTCTTTAATCCATTTAAAGTCAGCAATTTGAGGGCAATGGTGAGTATAATGGCCATACTCACCGCAAAGGGCACAAGGGAATTTTGTCTAAAGATTGTTGTTGTTCTTCCCTTGGTGTTTTTTATTATTACCCCCTTGGGGGTTTTGGTTCACTTGATTCCGGTTTCCCCCGGTAGGTTGGTTCTGTTGGGGGTGGTTTTGGTTCCCTCTTGGTCCTAGATTTATATTGTTTTATTTTTTTCCTTTCTTTTTGGAATTGTTCGACTGATGGGTCAGATTTTTCGTATTCAACTATTCAAAATTTTGATATTGCTGAATAGGAGAGGGATGAAAAAAGTTAACCCCAGCATGTGGGTGTCCTTTTGGTGGAGCCATGGGCCGTGGAGGTCTAGGAAATGGAAAGTATGGATTATTTTGTGGCAATGGTCCATAGGGTATATAGGAAGGCGTAGTGCTTTCACTAGTGCTTAGGGTATAAGCTGATGTAGAGGGGGTACCAGAACTTATTTGGGCTGCTGGGCATACTGTGGGTGTCATCGGTGATCCACTAATGGGTGGAGGAAGGGCAACATGGTATGGTTGTTGATAAGGGGGAGGAGGATAATAAAGGGGTATTCCATATACCGCCGAATATTGAGGTGTTCCATACATAGGTGGTTGTTGGAGGTGTGAATTGTGGTGTGTAGTGGTACCAAACAATCCATTCGTTGAGTGAGACATCCCAGGTTTGTCCTCGTTGAATGGCACAGGTCTCAGGGCATCAAGTAGTATTGTATATAAGTATCCTGATTGTGAATAAATGAGTTCGAACTATAGAGCCTTACCGATGGATTCTTCTTCAGATTTGGGGAAGGTGGCGGCCATATCCTTGGAAAGGAGGGAAACAAGTGATTTGAGAAACCAATTGAGGCATTATTTCTTGGTGGATTCTACTTTGCATAGACTACGTCGCTGATGCCATTCGTGAATGTGGTTAGCGATGTGTGTAGTGGAGGTTTGCTTAAAATATGAGAGTAGTTTGAGACCATTGTCATGACAGATTGGTAGTTGAAAGAAGGTCAAAAATGATTTGGCCAAAGATTCAAAGGTCACATGGGACCCAGATTTTTCTTCTACATACCACTTGGTTGATGGGCCAGTGAGTGTGCATTGAAATAATATCAAGTGGACAAAGTCATCCATGATGCTTTTTGAAGAGCACCATAAGTGGAAGGTCATGATATGGTTGGTTGGGTCATCTCCCTCTTTTCCTTCAAACTTGGGAATGTCTGAAGGTAGTTTGGTAGGCATTGTAGGCCATGTGGGGTTGTGCAATAGGATCATCAATGAGCTTAGTCAGATCCGGTATGTTAAGGGAAGACAAGTATGGAATCTGAGGTGGTGGGGGAGGATTAGCTCCAACCATGGTGGGAGTGTTTTGCGTACCTGACCTGTGAGGGGGGTTAGTTGGGGTTGTACTTCTCCCTTAGCAAGAAGTTTTCCCCTTGCTTTGGTGTAAAGGATAGAGAGTGGATGGTTGAACTTGGGAAGTGGACCCAAGTAAAGTGGAACCAAGAAAAGCAGATCCCAAGACGGTAGCACTCACAGGAGTGTGAGAAAGTGGAGCTGATGAGGTGGAAATACTAGGAACTCCCCCTAGAATGGGAGGGATATTTAGCAAGCATCTGGAACGATGAGGATTCTGTGGGTCCCCTATGATGTCCAACTAGTAGAGTGTATGTGTGAAAATGGTGATGAGAGAAATAAATGAACAAGATTCTTTGTTATGATTTTTTGGACCTTCACAATATATCTCACAATCACATGTAATCAAAAGAGCATCATACATAAATCAATTGATAAAGAAGCATACATGTGGGTAGGTAGGTTTTTTCCACATGGGGAAACAAAGAAAACAAAAATGCTTGTGTCCTAAAAGACGTAATGTCCTTCCTCTCAAATAACATTGGACCTTTCAATAGCACTCAACAGTGGGGTATGAAGCCACCAGAAGAGAAACTAGTGAAGGATGAAGTGATTAGTTATAATGAGGGGTAGAGGGTGCATATCTCGAAAGAGTTGGTGATATTTCCCAATATCCACACAAAATCCAATCAAGGTGCAATTACAACCCACAATTTCCACCTGGGTAGATATCCTAAAATTTGGTCACTAGGTACCTCGATCAAAGTGCATCATTTAGATTTTTGGCCTAAGAAATGGGTCACAGGTGCATCCTGTCCAAGAGGTGGGTGCCTCAAGGGGGACGCACAAAATAACTGGACCTTGGCCTTCGACCCTTCATGGCTATCTCCCTACCTTATGGTGTTAGGAACACTTGACTTGGAGGATTTAAAATTCCCTATTTGACAACTTCTATTGTTTGAAGATGTGAGAACCAGATAATAGGGAGTTATTTGGATTCCTATCCCCAATATCCTACCTAGATTAAAAAAATTATTTTGGCACCTCCTGTGGAGGAAAACTTAGTGATTTTTTAGAAAAAATTTAGATGTGGTTGTTTGAGAGATTAGGGGTGTGAGCCAATATTGTTGAAATTAAGTGGGAGTGGATAGTCTCGTCAAGAAAAGGGGTGGGGCGTTTCAGAATCCCTTTGGAGGATACTTACTTCAACCTCCATGATTTTCTAATGAAGCTATGTGAGTAGTGAATTTTTGTGTGAACAAGTGAAAGTGTGCCAAATTTTTAATAAGTTAGGTGTCACCTTGCTGCATGTGAACTTCGTGTGGTCCTTTACAAGTCTTGATTACCTAATTTACTAAATTCCATTGGTACAACCTTGTGAAATTCTAAAGTCCCTAGAGAACTAGCATGTGGACATATGGGTCCATACCAATCCTTTAAATCCCTAGTGTGATTTAATCTAAGAAAGCTTCAACAACTATCCTATATTGTGGACATGTGGGCATGTATGGGCCCATTACAAAACCTTTAAACTTCCTAGTGATTTAATATAAGAAAGTAAATTCAAAACTATCCTATCTTTGTAGCATGTGGGCATGTATGGGCCCATTACAATTTTAAGATGTGTTTGAAAGAAACTAAGAGGAGTCTCGAGGGGGTTGTTGTCTTCTCCTAAATATTTTGTCTTTAAGGGAGATGAAATGTTCCCTCAATCGTTTTTTATGATTCTCAAGATCGCTTTATGGTGCGAGAGAAGAGCATACTCAAAGATTGACGTTCAATTTATGGTCCTAATGCAAGTAGTTACATTTGTGATATAGAATGTTTCCAACTTATCTTTAATCAAAGCAAGCTATCCATGTGGAAAAATGAAATCAAAAGGAGGATAAATGTGGATTTTAACCTCCTAAGTGTCGATGTTTTGACTAACCCTTCATGTGGAGAGGGAATCTAAGTGTGGTGCATATTACAATCTTCATAGAATGAAACTTAAGAAGGCTATGGGCCTTCAATAGATCACAAAAACCCTTACAATGTATGATTTTTCTGGATAGATGTGTGGGTCACAAAGTAGACAGAGGCGCATTGGGTCCAACATGCAAATTAAAAATGAATTGTTGGTGCAGTGTGCAGAATGTGCTGAGAAACACAGTATGTTTGGAGCACGTGATCAGAAGACGCACCTATGGGTTAAAAAACCCGCGAACTTTCTATTACATGGCTATGAAGGAAATTTTGGATGAAATTATCTCAACTCATCTTTGAATTTAGATTTTTGCAGGAAAGCATGGGCCAGTTATGGTTCCTACAAGTTAAATAAACCAAAATGAAGTTCTCAAACAACCCAAATTGGGGGGAAATTGATACCAATCCCCAACGGAGTCACCAATCTGTTGCATCCCTTTCTTCACCTAAATGAGAAAACTAAGGGAGCTTACAACTCTAGTTAGGCTAGCTGGAAAAGACAACAGTGAATGAAAGAGTTAGAAACATAAAGCATATGAAATAAACAAATAACTAAACTAATAACAATAAAAGAAACTGAACTAGAGTGCATAAGGGAAATAGAACAAAAAATAAACAACATGCATGCTACCAATGGATAAGTTGTATTAGTGGGAAAACACCAAAGAGAAAGGGGGACTTATGGGTCCCCTCTTCCTCCAAGGGAGGGCTCTTGAACCCCCAAATATTGAGCTCTTCTTACAAGTATAAAACTAAAAGGAAATGGTGAAGAAATCCAAAGCTCATTCACTCAAGAGGTGATGTGAATGGCCAAATGAAATGGTTCTTGTATGTTCTAGTGAGGAAAGATGTTCCTCTAAGAGAATATAGGCAGCATAACCATACAAATGAATTCCTTGAAAATATAGTGCACCCATGGCCTCTTTTTATAGCAAATCTTTGAGGCATTATTCAACCAATATTTAGTGTGAAGAAGGGGCTCTTTAGGGCACCCTTAGGTCTTTGACCATCCCCCCACTAAGATTCAACTTGGATTTGGGTCTCAAATCGACTTGGCAGATGAACCAGAAGTGGGTGGAAGGCCGACCAAAATCATAAATGCGTCGTTCTGAGGTGTGCGTGGCTTTTTGCATCCATAATCGCACATCGGGTGCATATGTGCTTTTTCAGTGTTATTCGACTGTCGCATGTACGCGGGCTGCCTTTGTATATTTAGCGCATGCTGATTGTTTAACTAGTTGTATAGTTTTGTGCCCTTTCAAAATGCATTTTCTGGGCCATGGATGAACTAATGGGTGTTTGAAGATGTTGGATCCCTGTAACCATTTGCAGATGAAATTCCAATGATAACATTGTTGTATTTTCTTTCAAGGCCTCATCCAGTGCCAACAACCTTTGTTGTATTGGTACAATTTCTTCAAATTCCAACAAGAAATCTTTTAAATTATTTAGACCATCAAAGGTGGGAAATCCAACAAAATTCCCTGGTTAGTCTAGCACATCTTCGTGTAGATACTTCATAAATTTTGTTTTGCCAGTTTTCCAGTGCTTCCTCTAATTCTGATGAACATGCATTGTCACTTTGTCATCTTAAGTTCCCATCTGCTTTAGGATTATTGTAATCTTGCTATCTACCTGTCAATTTATATATATATTCTAGATCGTATGCGCGATCTTCTTCTCTGATAGGTTATGTGTATCTTCGACCTTCATCTGAATCCATAGGTGCAATGAACCTAAGGCCATCACCTTCAAATGCCATTCTTATTTTCTTTAAGTCAACAATAGTGGAATTGTTGAAAGCCCAATCGATTTCTAACAATGTAGGATAAGGACAACTATCATCAACTTTCTCAATCACCTCAAAGTCCACAAACGTTCTTACCCCGTCGATGTCCACAAGGACATGTTCTAGCCTACCAAAGGGGCTTACTGCCCGTTGATTAGCCATCTTAAGCCTGATAGGGGAATAGATCAACTTAGGTTTTCCCATCAATGCCTAGGTCTCCTTCGTCATAACATTGACCTCCGATCCTAAGTTGAGGACCACATAATCTATATCATAATCTCCAATTTGAGAATTAAGGTGTAGTTCCTTATTTGTCCTTCTATTTTTGGATATTTGATGTACTTATTTATTTAGTAGAGGATATGCCCTTCCTATCTCATACTGTCTGATCAAATTTTGTAGTTCTTGTATTGTGTTTTTGTCCTTAATCAAATTAATGAAAGTACATAATAATTCCATAAGTCTGCTTACATCTTTTCCTTCTCCAGGCGAAGCAGAATGATCAAAGTCTAGAGAATTCCACATTCTCTCACTTTTGGTTGTTCCTTTGATGAAGAAGCCCGATCTCTTCCAAAATATTTTCTTGCCTCTTCAAATGTCTGCTTCTCTTTCTTTAGATCAAACTCCTGTGTCTTCTCTGTAGCTCTTATAACTCCTGATTCTTCTGTAATCTTCCCTGGAGTCACTCTGTCTTCTCCTGTAGCAACACCTCCTCTAGTGATAACGATGACTCTAGGATCCACTCCATGAGGTTCTTATGATATTAGTTGTACTTGTTGGTTCCCTCCTCGTCTTTCCTGAAGTTTGGTTAAAAACACAGGACAATATTCTATGACATGTTCAAATGAATTGCAGTAACTGCAAGTGGTACAAGGGTTCTGATAGTCCCTTGCCAAGTGGATTGGTTGTGTCCAGTTATAAAAAATGATTTGACCTACCTCGGCCCATGCCTCCTCCTCATCCTCTTCCTATGAATCCACCATGAGGGTTGAAGTTTCCTCTTACTGGGGAGTTAAACTGCATAGTATTTCCTTCTTGTTGTACTTCTCCTTGAATTCTATGTGTCTCTTGATCTTTCATGCAAGAGGTCATAATCCCTAAAATATTTCTCATCATGACCCACAGATTTAAAGAATGTGCAGTAAAGATTGGTAGGTGTCTAGACATATTTTTGCATGTAATATCATTCTCTAGGCCAATGTCTATTTCTACATACCTCTCACCAAGGTAGAGTAACCTACTTCAAAGGGCTCGGGGATCTTGAAGCCAAGTAATCATGAAATAGGGGACAATGTTGCTTATCAAGACCTTTTGGATTTACATCTGATACACCAAATATCTTCTCTTTTATCTTTTCCCTTATCCTTCTTCATATCTTCGACCTTTAGTGATAAGCTAGTTAGATGACTCACAATTTGACTCATACCTGAGTTGGACTCTCCCATAGGGGTTGATTCTAGTTTCATAGCGATCTCCAACACCTCAACTTGCAAAGCGATCTTCTATTGCATCAAAGGGACTCTGACGTGTGGTGAGAGGGAAGCAATGAACCATTCTTTATTTTGTTCTTCTGGAATCTGAAAACTCAAATGGCCTGTCTAGGTCTTAAACCTATGATCAAACTCCCAAAAAGGTTCAACTACTTTCTTATTATTTTCTTTCAACTCTGTGATGCACTGCGACTCTGGCTTGGGTTTCTTGAATTCTACAATCAACACATTCTTGATATCATTCAACGGTTTTGGCTGGACAATTCCTTGGACGAACTTCATGTACCAGCTCAATGCACAATCTCTCAGGGTAGTAGTAAACTGAGCTCTGTTAACATATTCATCGGTGACATTATTAATACTCCATACAGATTTGTATAAGAACCAATGTTGATCAGGATCTTCAGATCCATCTCCCCTAAAGGTGGGTAACCTCATCTCATCTTCCATAGATCTTCCTAATGTTCTTGAATGAATATGCATTGAACCACTTATACCAATTCTTTGAGTTTTCTAATAACTTAGGTTACTCTAGTTACTTAATGTTGTTAAAACAACAGGGGGAATAATAACACTTACTTCAATAGTCTACGCAATCCCTGGAGTTTCTGAATCTTCTCGGCAAGGTTCTTCAGTATTCCCTTCTTCTACCCTAGAGGACTCTGAATGTTCGTCATTCATAAAATCTTCTTCTTCTCCACTGTAGAACCCTTCTTCTTGTGATGGTGGTTCATGACTCTGCTTGAACAAGTTCACCAGAGGAACTTCTTTGAAGGTTCTCCCACTGTGCATGTGTCCGACCTTTATGTCTCTATCGTTGTCTGAATTCTTGAACATTATCTTTTTCAATATAACCCACTACTGTATCTTCAAGATTTTCTTCTCATGCAATAGCATCTTGAACTTCAACTTCAAGAAGTGTAAAAATTTTCCTCTAGGTCCCTTAAAGAAATATCTCTCTTCTTGACTATATGATTCCACCCTATCAATAGAAAACTCAGTGATATGCCCTCCGATGGTACTATTAAACCAATGATCTACTGCTCTTGACATGGCATTATCAATTCTCTTGACCTTCTTGATCAACGTCGATGTCCAAACCACATGCATTCTGAGTCTGATATCAAACTCGGTATCTGCTAATCTAGCTAGCCACTTATATATCTCCTTATGAATTCCTCCAAATAAAATCTCATGTATATCAGTAAAGATATACCTTACTAGCTAGTCTTCTATACTAATATTAGGGTTCTTATTCTGATCTTCAACAAATTCCTTCTCTTGTTATTCTATCCACGTCTGAATATCTGTCTTCGATGGAAACCACCTTGACATTCCCTCAAGAAGATCCCAGTCCCGACAAAAAAACCATTTCTTGGCAGAGAGGCAGACCCAGGGTTCAGTTCTAATAGTGCACCAACAAGCCCTAACTACTAGCCCTTTCGATAACACCTACAGAGCAGATGCAGTCTCACCTGAAGTAGCTATAGGGGGTTGCATGACAGAGGTGTCTACAACTAGAGGAAATGAAAAGTGGATCCAGGGAATCACTCTCACACATATCTAGTGATTATTTATCTTTCTTAATCCTACTACACAAACTATATCTAAGATCTAACACAATATTGCATTAACAGTATATCAGAGATCAGAAGAACACAACATCAATCACTCACAACAATAGGATATACGTGGTTCACCCTCTCCCTAGGGATATGTCCACAGAATTGTGCTTTATAATATATTAGATGAAATCATACAGTTCTATCTGCACTCTTAGCTTGTATATCTTTCTCTTCTCCTCTCTCCCTTCCCTGCACACCCAGCTGCAGGGTTGATCTTCGCACCTAGATGAAGATCTTACAACACATACTTCTCTCGCAGTAATAACAACAATCACTCATCATACATAATCTCTCTCTATCTCTATAACCCATCCCATGTCCTATTGAACTTTATTTATACAATACAATGACTCTTGGACAACCTTAGGCCAAAACTTAGGTGTCTAAAACCCTAAATACCAAAACCCTAGGTGTCTAAAACCCTAGGTCAACTTGACCCATGTTTTTAGGGCTTTGCCAAACAGTCTTTATTTTTTCTTGTGAGGTGATCCAAAGCATCCATTGGTGGATTTTTTCTCTTGCTGAGTCATCCACGATCCATATTCCTTGTTGATCTATCTTCCTTGATCTCCCCATCCAACGACTTGATTTATCTTACTTCTCTTCATCTTTTCTGCTATTTTGGTCACTTCAACCCAATCTCATTCAACTTGTCTTCCGCACAATTCGCACTTTGCGCTTCTTTCCTTAATATTCACAACCTTCCATAACCAAGGGCCAACGTGTTTCATGTTTCATTGCTTAAGAAATATATACATTATGCTAATCATGTTATTTATTGGCATATGATTCAGGTGGAGAAAGAAGGCGTCTTGCAGGTGCATCTTGTGCTGGACCAAAAAATAAAACAGCTATGGAATCGATCCATAAGGCTTGTAAAAGTCTAGTGGACCTATTACGATATTGAGGATGCAACATTGGAGAATGAAGATTCCATGCGGGAAGAGTACCTGCATCTTTTTGAATATTTTGGAAATCTTGTTGTTATGGTGTAAATAAGGTTCACTGAGGACAATGGAAAAATAATGGGAGGGAATTGTAACACCCCAAGGCCGAGCCCCTACTAAATTTTAATTATGTTTATAGGCTGGTGAGCCGAGTGGTTATAATCTGAGAGACTTATGTTGTTATTAGGTTGGTGAGATAGATGCTAAGGCCAATGAGACTGATTTTGTATATGTAAACACTCACATCATTAATAAAATCACAATGTTGTGTGTAGACCAACCACGAAGAAGAGTTAAGGGGGACTAATATCCACTAGGTAGGGTAAAGGAAGGGGACTAAGTGTCATGTATATATTTCGTCGGACTATTCCTTCTTGTTGTTTTGTGCAACTTCCTTGTTGTCCTTTCCAAGCCTAGGAATTCCCTCACCCAGTGGAGTTTAGTCCCAGCACGGGGGTGACCCACTAGTGAGCATGATGAGTAGCATGGTCTATGGCTGGGAGGTTCGTGGAAGGTCTACATGAAGTTAATGGTCATCTATTAAAAGATAAGTACCAATTCTTTGTTCGATGTATGATTTGTATTTGTATTTGCATTATAATTAATGAGTAATGCATGTATATATATAGGATGCATGTATGTGTTAAATGTTGCTTATGCATGAACATGTGTATTAGTAGAGTATTGATGACTATTTAATTGCATTAGATAGATATATATTTATAAGTATGAATAACATATGTTATATCTATCCTCTGGTTAAGTTTATATGTGGTTATTTCCACAAAGTTACTCGGTGGCATCACCTAGCCTTTTGTTTAATGTCAGGATTGTCACAGAAATTGTATCAGAATAGGAAAGGAAAGGTTAAGGTTGATTCGGTATCGTTACTTGACAGAGGTCGATGGACAGGGATGTTACACATAAGGTGGTGAAGTAGAAACCTCCTAAGCCCAAAGAGATGGAACTACGAAGTACTTAAGCACGGGGTATGATGTGGCATGATGACATCACTAGAGGTGACATGGACCTTCCCTAGACATGTCATGTATCAGTCAAATTTGTATTTTTTTAACATTGTTGGAAGAATTAGGAGTCTGATAGATAGGGGCCATGTTTATATGATGACAAACAATATTACGTGGGACCCGAAAAGTTAAAAAGGTTCGGGAGTTTGACATTTGGAAGAAATGAGAGAAGAAGGTGTGAAATTTTCTGAAGCCAAAAGTTCTGAAGTGAAGAAGTTTCAGATAAGTGCCTATTATCTTAGCGCTTGGTCACAGCCTGTGGTCCCATGGATTTGGGGACAGAAGAAAAGGGGCTAGCGCTCAAAATTTTGGTTTAAGAACATAAAAAGGCTTAGAGAAGGAGCTCGTGAGGTCTCTGATTGAACAAACCTACATCAAAAGAAGTAAGGAAAAGGTTGTAAAGCTTAAGAGAGGATCTAGCATGGATCCAAGAGCCAATTTGGATTTGATATTTAAGAACAGTTGAACATAGATCACCTTCCAGGAAGCACCATTTCTCAAATAGTCATAACTTCCTACTCAAAACTCAAAATTGAGAAAGAGAGCAGTCGTTGGAAATGTATGGAATAGTAGAGGACAATTGTTCACCCAAAAATTGTCTATGGAAAGTAAAATTTATCATAAAATTGGTGGAAGGAGTTATGATCATTTATAAACTAAAATGGTACATGTTTGCATGGTTTTGGTTCAGATAGTTAGCCTAGCAAGAGTTTTGTTGGTTGCACACTTCTGTAGAGTTTTCTGCTGCCAAAACATAACATAATATTCATGGAGTGCAGAGAGATGGAGGATGAACAAGAGGCTTATAGTCAAGAATATGAGGTTAGAGGAATGATTTTCCATCTAGGAATTGAGGGAACAAATTCCAATGGACATGGAGAAGGAAAGGATGAAGACATGAATCTGGTGGAGACCATCATAAAATTGCAGGAAGATGTCCAAAGCCACAAAGATTACAATGAAAGTCTTATGAAGGCCAAATAGTAGCAGGAAGACTTTGACATGAAGTTAATGGAAATCCTAGACAAAATTGAGAAACAATTAGACAACGAAAGTGGTTCCAACAAGTCAGGAAGCCACAAGTCCCCTAATGAGAAACGAATATCAAGGAGTGTCAACATCCACCACCATCACTCCCAAAATAATTTCCATAGGAGATCACACAGTAGCTCAAGTCCATACCCTACCAGGAAGCATAGGATGTCTGGGGTGGATGAATTGAAGGGAGAAATTAACAATATCAAACCTCCTACTTTTGATGGAGAGCACAAGAAGGATGAAGATGTTGAGACATCGATGTTAGGCATGAGGAAGTACTTCCAATTGCATAATTATTCCTCTCATGAAGAAGGAATAATTTCCATATATCATATGAAAGGAAAAGAATCCATGTGGTGGGAACAACTTGTGCAGGTGTAACACATTAAGGAGAAAAAAGTGTCATGGAAAGAATTCAATAAGTATTTTGAGAAGAAATACTTGACCAAGAGATATTATGACAAAAAGATGAAATATTTCTTCGAACTCAAGCTGGGTAGCATGACCACTGATGAGTATGAAAGGAAATTATTGGAACTTTTGAAGTATATCTCCTTCATCAAATATGAGACAATGAAGATTCATAGGTACCTGAGTGGACTACCATCCTTCATCAATGACAAGATTCAGTATGATGATACTAAAACTTTGTAAGAAACCATAAGAAGAGATAAGTGCGTGTATGATCATAAAAAAGGAAATCTTACCTTCCAAAAGGCTTGGGAGGACAAGAAGAAGTTTAGAAGAGATATGAAGAAGAAAGGGAGAAAGCCCCCATTCTTTAGAAATAATCCTCAGGGACATCTAGATTTTAAAGATCCTAGGATGGATGAGGAAGGTGGGAAAAGGCCAAGGCAACCACCTATTCAATGTTGGGGTTTCAAAGGAGATCATATGTATAGGGATTGTCCTCACAAAGATGGAAAAGTGAGAGTTTTCCACAATGTCCAACAAGAATAAATAGTGGAAGACATGGGAAGAAATGTGCCAAGGATCTATGCAGCCCTGGGCAACAAGCAAGCAAAGTTTCAATCACACGTGATAGAAGTAGAAGGTATGATAAATAACCATGAATTTACTATTTTCATTGATTCAAAGGCTATTCATATCTATATAGATCCTAAGGTAGTGTAAAGATTGCAATTGCCAAGATGCAAGCATGACAAATATTGGTTGGTATAGCTAGCTATAGGAGGGAAGATAAATGTTGTTGAGTTGGTTAAGTCACATCCATTGGGCATGAATAGGATGAATACCAAGGAAGATTTGAAAATATTGCCATTGGGTTCATATGACTATCTAATTTGCATGGATTGGTTGAACCAACACCATGCCATCTTAGATTTTCATAACAAGGAATTCACTTGCCTAGACGAGGAAGGAAACTCAATAGAAGTCCAAGGTATTCCTAGGGTCGTCATTGTTCGAAAAATATTAGTAATGTAGTTGAAGAAGTGTTATAGGAAGGGATGTCAAGTGATTTCAGCTCATATGGAGGAAACACCTAAGGATAGGGTTCTATATCTAGAAGGTCAATAAGTCCTAAAAGAGTTTGAGGATGTGTTTAAGGAGATACCATGGCTACCCCCAAAGAGAGATATTGATTTCTCTATAAATTTGATGCCTGGAGCAGCTCTAGTGTCAAAGAATCCCTATAAAATGAGTACTCTAGAGCCGAAGGAGTTGCAAATGTAGCTTCAAGAGATATTTAAGAAGGGGTACATAAGCCCAAGTGTGTCACCTTGGGGTGCCCCAGTGTTATTTGTGAAGAAGAAAGATGGGACCTTGAGATTGTGTATTGATTTCAGGAAGTTAAATAAAGTAACTGTGAAGAAAAAGTATCCCTTTCCAAGGATTGATGATCTCTTCGATCAGTTGAAGGATGTAAGGATATTTTCAAATATTGATCTCAGGTTAGGATACCATCAGGTAAGGATTAAAGATGAATACATCAACAATACTGCCTTCATAACAAGGTATTGTCACTATGAGTTTACAATGGTTCCATTTGGGTTATCGAATGCACCTGTTGTTTTCATGTGTTTGATGAATGGTGTTTTCCGAGAGTACTTAGACAAGTTTGTCATTGTATTTTTGGATGACATCCTTGTATATTAAAAAACATAAGAAGAACATGAAAATAAATTGAGGATGGTGTTGCAAGTGTTAAGAGAACACCATTTGTATGCCAAATTTAGAAAGTGCTAATTTCATTAGAACCAAATTCATTATTTGGGGAATATTATATACAAATAAGGGATAGCAGTGGATCCTAAAAAGATTGATTCCATTAGAGAATGGACAACACCGAAGAATGTGACAAAAGTCAGATCCTTCATGGGTTTAGTTGGCTACTACAGAAGATTCATTGAAGGTTTTAAAGGATTTCTCACCCAATCACTTCTATACAAACGAAAGGGGTGAAGTTTCAATGGAAAATAGAATCTGAAAAGAGATTCCAACAATTGAAGAACTTGTTAACCAGTGCTTTGATTCTAACAATTGCATATCCTAATGAGGACTTCATAGTTTGCACAGATGCATGCAAAGAGGTATTTGGTGGAGTCCTTAGTCAAAATGGTTTGGTAGTATGTTTTGAATCCAGAAAGTTGAAAGAGCATGAAAGGCTCTATGACACTCATGATTTGGATTTGGAAGCATAGTACATTCCTTAAAGAAGTGGAGGCAATACCTCATGGGAAATAAATTTGAACTGAGGACTAAATTTAAATTCCAGGAAACGTAGATGGTTGGAATTCCTCGGTGAGTATGACTTTGATATCAAGCACATAAAAGGAAGGGAGAACAAAGTGGCTGATGCACTTAGTAGGAGAGTGCATGAGTTACATTCTACAAACATTAGCATGTACCAAACATATCTTAAAGGTAGAATTTATGAAGCTGCAAAAGCAGATTTGCAGTACATGGAGTTGGTAACAAAATTACATCAAGGCAAAATGCATTAGATAGTCAAAGATTATAAATTAGGAGATGATGGAATGATCCTATACAGGAACATAATTTTTATATCCAATTCTCTAGAATTGAAAAGTATGATCCTGAAGGAGATGCATAATTTGTCTTATCCTGGACACCCAGGATATCAGAAAATAGTGATAGTAGTCAGGAGCCAATACTATTGGCCAAGTATGAAGAAAGATATTGCTGAGTACATTGACATATGTATGGAGTGTAAAAGGGTGAAGGCTAAGAATAGACACTCAATTGGGTTGTTGTATCCATTACCCATTCCTGAGTAGAAGTGGGAAGTGGTGACAATGGATTTCATCACCAAATTTCCAAGGACCAACAAGCATCATGATTCTATCATGATAGTGGTGGACAAGCTTACCAAGGCTGCCCATTTTATTCCATTGAAGACTACTCACAAATCAATGAATGTTATTGATATGTATAAGAGTGAAGTGGCTTGATTGCATGGTATTCCCAAGAAAACTGTGTTTGATAGAGACCCAAAATTCACTTCAAAATTTTGGAAGGGATTATTCAAGGCGTTTGGAACCAATCCGAACTTCAGTACAACTTATCATCTCGAGTCTGATGGGAAGACAAAGAGGGTAAACCAAGTAATAGAAGACATGTTAAGAATGTATGTGATGGAAAAACCATCAAAGTGGGAAGACTATACACACTTTGTAGAGTTTTCTTACAATAATGTGTACCAAGAATCTCTGAAGATGATCCCATTTGAAGCACTTTATCGAAGAAAGTGAAACACTCATGTAAGTTGGGACAATCGAGGTGATAGGGAAGTGATTGGGCCAGAATTTCTTAGAGAAATGGAAGAGAAAACGTTTAGGATTAAGAAGAATTTAAAGTCTACCCAAGATAGGCATAAAAGAGATGCTGACAAGGGTAGAACTCACAACAAGTTTAAAGTGGGTGATCATGTATTCTTGAAGGTTAAGGACAACAAAATTTCACTGAAGTTGGTAAACTATTCCAAGTTGACAACTAGATAGTGTGGACCATTTGAAATCCTAGAGAGGATTGGTCCAATATCTTATATCATTACATTTAATGCATCTATGTCTGTTCATAATGTATTCCATGTATCATTTCTCAAGAAATATATACCTAATGTTAATCATGTAATTGATTGGAATTTGATTCAGGTGGAGCAAGAAGGCTCTATCCAAGTGCATTCGACATGCATTGTAGACTGGAAAATCAAACAACTATGAAATCAAGCCATAGGGCTTGTGAAGGTCCAATGGACTTGGTACGGTCCTAAGGACGCTACTTGGGAGCATGAGGATGAAATGTGGGCAGAATTTTTATGCGACTTATTGGTAAATGAAAACATAAACAGATCTCCCTAGATCCACCTAGATATAGAAAAAAAAACAATAGAATATGATGCTTTCCCTAAGATCCAACCATTGGGTTTACTATTTAACAAGAGATAGACAACATACTATTTAAATATCGCTTCCTCTTACTGTTGTTGTCCTAGCTCCACCCTGGTGCTTCTGTGATATTGAATCTGCAAGGGAACACAAGCCAACCAAAGTGAAAGCAATATAATATAATCAACAATAACCTATGTATGTGATCAAGGAATCATACAATAAAACAAGACAAGTTTTATGGGAAATAAACATATCACTGTATTATATTAAAATGAAAGTGGATATTACAACCAAAGCCTTGATGTCGCAAGGTCCTCTCTCGATGACCCTTTGCTCCTACACACACACTTAATCCAATATTGAATGAAGAGGATCCACAATGACTTGATGAACTGAAATGAATCCCTCAAGTATGAAATGAAGTAGAATTCCTCATCCAATTCTTATCCTATTCAATCTTCATTAACCATCACCGTTTCCATGAGAAATCCCTCTTTATAAAGGGGAAAGAGAGATGGTTGAAGAGATTATGATGATCCCACCAATTCAGATAAGCGAGTAAGATCCTAACCATATAGATTCCACCTCATATTTTAGAATATCCCCTTCTATAACTTTCGTGAAACTTGACCTTTTCTTAGTCTTTTGACATCGCCGCACCCTAGTTGTAGAGCAGCCTGGGGAGATGTCGCAGCCCAAAATTTAGAGCAGGGGGCAACGATCAGGCATTTTCGCACCCTATGGATGGTGCAGCCTGCGATGACCTTCCTTAATAGGGTTTTTATAAAGAGAAATTCATTCACTTTCCTCCTGAAGAAAGGCTCATTTTGGGAACATGAACACCAGGGATTATTTTAAGGATGGAAATTGATTTTAAAATGTAGAAACCTTGACGAATCTTACTAATCCTTCATATTCCAACTATAAATGATTGGCAATATTTTTGTAAAAATATTCAAATTTCTAAGGATTTTATATAGTTTTTATAAAATTTTGGCGATTTTTAAGGTAAAATAATTTTATCTTATAGAATTTGGGCGAATCATTTTTAAAATAGTGAATCTCGGTTTTGGAAAAACCATGGAAAATTCGCCCATGAGCGAAATTTAGCCCCTAAAATCATCCCTGAGAACACATGTTGTCAATGGATCATTGGGTGACCAAATCAATGTGTAACATAATGCCCCCCAAAGTATGAGGCTGGAACTCATGACAGTTGAAATACTTTGTAGAATGTCTGTGTCGGAAACAAAGAGCGCACCGATTGGGAACTTGCAAACAATAAAGAATCAACATAATAATATACCATTGTATGAGATATGCATTCCCATTCTCAAATTAAAAAAAATTGAGTGAGTCATGGCCACTAACATACACTGTGCATCCATGTCATTATGAAATGGCATAGACACCCAGAATACACTGTGGATCTATGCTCTAAAATGACTCAAATTTGAGCATAGTCACGAGACATATAAAGTGGATATATGTGTCAATGCATATCATGAATACTCCGTCACAACCTATATCATAATGGTGTGATCCAGGGTATTTATTTCCACCATCCCTAAGTACGAATCTAACCATGTGATTACAGGTGTTGAAGTCGAACATGGTAGAAACCACTTGATTACCGACCAATGATGAGAATCGTTAACAAGTGTGAGGGAAATCACCATTGATGTCAATGACTCCCAAGGTACCCTAGTACAATCCAAAGAATCTGAATAAATGAGCTGAAGTCGAACAGTCAGTGGAATCTTCCAATCAGGGGTCAATGATGTGAGCCCACTATTGAAAGCAAAGAAACCTGCCACTGAGGCATGCAGGCTCCAAGGTACTAAATGATTCTAAGTCTTGTTCCTAGATAATGACTTGAAGTCAACAGGAAAAGATTCATCACATGAGGGATTAATGTATCCCCCATCAATAACATGAAATAAGTGACAGATTTGAAGTAGAGAAGAGTGTGAAGTGATTTGAAACTAACACAGGGAAGGCCGACTTGGTAGAATATTTATAACTGCATATGGCAGACTCGATAGAATGATTATTGAGGTTGGACTTATCTTGAACATATGAATGACACAACAATGGTCTTGGAAGCATTGACTCAAGGAGGGCCCAACATATGGACATGTGGATGGTCAAATGAGAGACAAATGGATTTCCCAACCCGGATATAATGATGAAGGGGGGTGTCATGTTAAAGAGAGACTATTATTGCCACTAACATGGATACAAAGACACATTTCTTTCCCAAAATTCCCCCCACCATTTCTGGCAAGTACCTCTTTATTTTTATACAAGCTTGAGGAGGATAACATATGCTTGTTGATGTAATCTCATCCTTTGGATGAGTCCCTTGGAGTATATTTAATGAACCCTAAGAAGGAGTGGTTCAGTCCCATATGGGCCTTTCGATCTTTGTTTAACGAGTCTGAAGAGAGAGAACTTGGGGGTTTTTCATATTTAGAGAGTCTGAAAAACACTTAAAGAGAACTCCACAATGTCCTTTTTCATAAGTTAATCTGACAAGATCGAAAAAGTGATAAACTACTACTCATTAGATGTTTTCCTCAAATACTTTTACGAGCGTGAAAAGAACAAGTTCGCTCAGCAATATTTTCATGTTTAGAGAGTCTGAAAAGAGATTAAAGGGAACTCCAGGGTGTTCCTTTTTTAAAAGTATAAAAAGTGATAAAAGTATACTTGGTTACATTCTCATTGTTTTACGAGCATGAGAAAGAATGAAAACTAAGCTTAGAGTTTTTCCCTAAAAACTCTAAAAGGATTTGTACATGTGACAAATATATAAAAACAGACCAAAAAACAAATCCTTGTTCCATTGTTTTCACTCTTAGACTTTTCATCTGTAAAAAATCAACACTTGTAAAGTCGTTAGGACTTTAGGGTTTAGGTAAAATATATAAAATAATATAAAAATACAAACGAAAAAGTGAAAAATTCAATAAAATGGGCAAAAACTTCATTTCACTATTCCATTTGTCATTTCACCCAAAATTTGCTCTAAAACCCCTCATTTACCTCGATTTTACACTATAGATTGGGGAGGGCACAGTTGATTATTCAACGAACGGTCTCCACAGAAAAACTAATTTTCATCTCTTTCAACTTTCCATGGATCAAAATGTGTTTTTCATTGGTTAAAATTAAAATTTTGAGTTAAGTTTTTGAGGGTACCCATGTGCAAAGGTCATCGTAGGTGCCCTATATCGGGCCTTGCGACGATCTAGGATCATCGCAGGTGTTAGGCCCTTCGTTTTTGGATAAGTAATTGCACAAGTTTTGACTGAGAACGAGTTGCGCAAGCTTCATCAGAGTCCTGGAGAAAGAGCAATAAAAAGTAGTTGTGAAAGTCAGCGCAACACTAGCTAAGAAACACATGGTTGAAATAGAACAAGAAAGCGTACAAGCCGAGAAGGAAGACACAACCTGTTACAAGGTAAAAACTCTCTATGGCCAAGGGTAAACCACAACAGACGGGTATGATTGTAGAAATCAACTTAATTCCAACATGTGCTATATAAACTAATGTGCAATACGAGGAACAAGCCTACCTCGATTCAATCGTTTGATGTCATTCCACCATTGAGCACTTTGACCCAAAGCTTTACGCATGCAAGAAGTTCTCAACAAACAAGCGATGCAAGTANATAAGGAAAGAGCTTGGGGGCTGAACACTGTGTTTAGACTTGAGGGACAAAGGGATGTAGACTCAATATGAAGTAATTTCTCTAGAGTAACTTTGCTCTCAAAGTTGAATGCTTTCTCTTCTTTTTCCATAGCTCGAAATTGTGCTCTTATAGCCTCCAGAATGCAACTGAAGGGTTGAGTCAGAACGTTTCTAGTATATGGAAGGCCAAAGATTAGAGATCTTATGTCGTGACATGGAAACTCGACCTCATTTTGTATTTTTTGGCACAAATCTCAATATACGCGAGCTGTAGTGGATCAACAAGCGTATACGCATCTTGCAAAGCAGTTAGGGAGTGTGTATGTGGAAAAATATATATTTTTGGCTTTGGATTTATCAAAAAGGGGTTGATAAGTCTGCATAAGGAAATGGAAAAATGCCCTCTGTGCAAGATATAAATGGTGAGGAAAATCTTTCTATAACACAACCCAGCTTATATATAGGGAAAAACATAATTGTAAAAGTGTTGGCCAAGATTATTGTAAAAGGGTTAGTCGGGTTGTGGTTCAGTCGATTGATTTAGTCATTCTTGTTGTTGTTAACCAGACGGATTAGTTGTTGATGATCATTGTGAGACGAGGGAAGTCAATTCATGAGTTTGTAATGAATTGGATCTATCAGTTTGAGAATTGGAGCTCTGCGAATTGAGTCCAGAGCCCAAATTTTGTACAACGCACTGTCGTGTAATTCTGAGTATGTAATCAGATAAAGATTCTAGAGATAATATGAAGAAGGACCTCAAATTTCAAATATGATGTGTCTCTGTGTGTTTACTTATGCATTACAGTATCTCCTTATGTCTTATGAGTTCTAGTTGATGGTTCTACGTTTAAATGCTTGCTAGTGACGTAATTAGGTTCAATTCTTGCACATGTATGTTTCAAACTTGTTCATGGCTCTTGCACAAGATCAAGAATGAGTCCTAAAGGATCTATGGATCCTCTCAAGTGTTTTCCCTACCCTTCCCTATCTATCTGTCTCAGCAGCGCTTCAGGTGAGACTTCTTCTCTTCGACTACACAGTACCTTTTGTTGGTAACCTGAGAAGGACCCTGGTCTGAACAAAATCATGCCAACAAAATGGTTTTGTTGGGCCCTTCATTTTTGGATAAGTAATTGTGCAAGTTTCGACTGATCACGAGTTGCGCAAGATTCATCAGAGGCCTAGAGAAAGAGCAACATAAAACAGTTACAAAAGTCAGTGCAATGCCAACTAAGAAACACACAGTTGAAACAAAACAAGAAAGCATACAAGCCGAGAAGGAAGACACAACCCAACTTATATATAGGGAAAAACATAATTGTAAAAGGGTTGGTCGGGATTATTGTAAAAGGGTTATTCAAGTTGTGGTTGAGTCGATTGATTTAGTGGAAGCAAATGAGACCCCCTAGATCAAAGAAAACTGCCTTGAAGCCAGTTGCACCAACCCTGAATCACCCATACCCCAAGGGTCTTCTATACAAGAAGTAAGTCCGATACTACCTTCTCATGATAATTCTATTCCAGTATAATTAATTAGTCAGTCACAACCAGGAAGTGAGAGTACAGGGAGGATATTGAGATCCCTTGGTAGATCGCAAGTAGGACTGTTAGGATTCATATTGATAGGAACAACAAGATCAGCAATGGCCAAGCATGCGGGATGTTTGATTGCTCGATACCCAAAATTTTGGGGTAAGGGAGATGAAGACGTTGAAAAACATTGGTTCCTATGTGAAGAAATCTGGAGATCCAGAGGGACTCTAGATACGAATACGCTGGTCGAGTTCCAAACTACCTTGAGAGGTTGCACCCTCAAGTGGTACATGAATATCATTGAGTTGAGAGTGCCAGGGATGCAAGGTCAAGCATTCACACTCATCTAGGTACGAACAAGGTTCATAGTAGAATTCAAGCTACCCCGGTCAGAACAACAGGCTCTATCGAAGATACGTGAGATCCAACAGCGGGAAGGTGAATCCGCCTGTGAATACAACCATAAGTTCAAAGATTCTATAGGGAGGTTGGCACAGCCAATCCACGAAGAAAATCAAAGGGAGTGGTACATTCAGGTGTTAATGCCTCTGATTCAGATTCCGCTAACGTAACAATGGATAGACACATTAACATATGCCTTGGAACAATCGATGAATTTTGAAGACATGGCAAGATACCCTGGGAATCTGAGAGTAAATAGACTCCCAGTAGATGTGAATCTGGCACAACTACAAGGGAAGATATCATAACTCATAGAAAATATTCAGTAGTTGACGATACCCAGACCAGGACGACCACGGGTTTGGTGCACTAGATGTTATACAGAAGGTCATCTAGTGAACGAATGCCCATGAATGAGGGGAATGGGACCTCCTCAGAATTTGATGGTAGTGCCACTAGGTCCCACGGGAGGATTTGCTCAAGTGTTAACAAACTTACCATTCCATAAAACCACCCCATATCATTCTTTTCCTGGAGGCCAAGCAACACCAAAAACCAAGTATTGTGAAATCTATCGAACCCATGGGCATGGGCCAAGAGAGTGCCCTATCATGCAGAAATATTCGAAAGTACCAAACACAATACACTGCGAGTTATGCGCATCTACCACACATACTACCAATCAATGTAGAGCGTTGGATTCACTTGTAGACACGTTAGATCGAACAACATTCAGGGTGAATGAAAACCATTAGGGACCAGGAAGAGGTCGAGGAGGTGGAGACGAAGGAGACTTTAGAGGAGGAAGAACTGGGGGAAGAGGACCAAGAAGATGTTATAACTATGATGAGAAAGGTCACTTGGATAGAGATTTTCCTCATCCAAGGTGGCCATGGTGCTCTCACTACAGAACCAACAGACATGCAATAGAATACTTCCCAGAGTTAATAGCAAAGTGGGAAGACAGAGTGCGACAAAGAGGAACTAACCTTATCAGCTCAGAAATCAAGAGGATTTCTAAGGGACAATTTCCCAACCTTAATATCATTACTCAAGGAGGAGAAAAGACAGGAGTTGATGTTGATACTCTACCTCAGATCCAAAAAGAAGCACCCAAGGGA
>SNQJ01S0015532.1:65326-115661 GCA_010110895.2 Picea sitchensis
CCCCCCCCCCCAACTGACTATTTACCCTAAGATGGCACAAGTCCCTGCTTCATCCCCTGCACCCAGAAACCCTGTAGTCATACCAAGACAACCTGAGCAACCTCAAAACATAGTTGGCATTTGGTTTCAATTATTCTCTGACATTCTATGGAATGATCAACTAACAGAAAAGTTGTGCAATGCGCTATACCTAGTTTTAGGAAATGAATAACCCATAGAAGCAAGGATAAGGACCAATATTCATAAGAAAATCACTCAGAGAGTGCAGTGAAGAAAAGTACGAACCGACAAGGAATTCAGATTATTATCCTAGTTAGATGAATTTGAAATTAAGGACATCATGTTGGACATAGGGTTGGATGTAAACATTATGATTAAGAAGACCTGGGGAGCCTTAGGAAAACCAAGGCTAACATATTCCCCAATTTAATTAAGAATGGAAAACCAATACTGTATCTTCCCCATAGGAAGACTGGAGAACATGGAAATAGATGTATCAGGAGTAAAAACCGTGGTTGAATTTGAGTCATTGAGATCATGGGAGATAAGGACCCCTACCCTGCACTAATTAGTATTGATTGGCCCTATGATAATTATGCAGTAATTGACTTAAATAAATACACCATGACCTTTGAGGTTGATGGAATCAAGGTAGTTCAACATTTGGATCCATATGTAGGACCCAGGTATATAGAACCAATAGACACTAATATGGAGGGAGAAGACTTGGACCAGTTGTGCATTGTAACAACTAGGACAAGAAATGATTATATAAACCCTACCACCAATGGGTCAATAAGTTGGAGAAGTATACAGTCAACATATGAATATTCAGAATTATCTTTGGACAGTTGGCAACAAGGGTCACACAAAATATTATCAAGAGTATGCACAACTATCAAAGTGACCAAATGGATTGGGACCGAAGTTAGAGAACACCCAGTATATGATGGCACCTCGGATCTCAATTTTGTTTTACACAAAATGGAGTAAGATGTAAGAGAATATCAAAGAATACTGGTACTAGATGTATCCTTCCAGAACAACCTCGTCATATGGTGGGCTAATCATAAATCCGCACTTAGAAATTGGGATGACATGAAGCAAGATATCAAGTACAGGTTCCAGAACAAGGATCGACTGGAATCAGAGATGCAGACGGATCTCCAAGTTACTCAACTTCTCAGCGGAGAATCAAATCCTATAATACACATTGAGCAGTGCACAACTCAGTGTCAAGATGGTAGGATACCCTCTCACTTCTGGATTCAGGTACTTCCCCACTCTCTAAGTCCAATCCGAAAATCTTGGTTTATACATGAGGAAACCAGAAGACAAATCAGCGACTGGAAAACAATGGCAGCTCATTTCTACAAGGAATTTTAATTCACAAGTAAGTATCCTGAGCTTGAAGTAGCCCTGTAAAAGATTAAATAATTTATTTTTACAAATAATGGTAGTCAGAAATCAAACTTAGTGGTATGTGCCAAGCATAGCCAATAACTTCAGACAAATCTCCACTTGCACTCAACTAAGATGCCTATAGAATGCTATCAGATTAGAAAGGATTCATAAAGCATAGACAACTTAGAATAATTGAGAAACCTAGCCATCAAAGAAACAGAGGGGAGAAGAGAAATCCAAAACACTATACCCAGCCAAACCGATAGTTCCTACAATCACCCATTAAAATTGTGCAAAATCAACATAGGGACCATAGAGAAACCCAAGATAGCTATGGTGGGAGATTACTAGGATGAGCAAACTAGTCAGGAAATACAAAGTTTACTACAGGAATATGAGGATTTGTTCCCAAAGATGTTTTGTGAGTTAAAGGGAATTAAAGGAGTCATGGGAGAAATGAAGATTGATTTAAAACCAGCATCCAAGCCTATCAGACATAGACCATATCGTATTAATCCAAGAGTAAAAGAGAAATTTAAGAAGGAGATAGATAAGATGTTAGAAGAAGGTCTCATTTTTGCAGTATAAGAAGCAGAGTGGGTCAGCCCGATAGTCATTCAAATCAAGAAAGATACAGAGGATATTAGAGTCTGTGTAGACTACAAAAGTCTCAACTCTTCCTGTGTACATGACCCCTTCCCAACACCCTTTACAGATGAGGTGCTAGAACAAGTTGCGGGAAAGGAAGCATACTCATTCATAGATGGATTTTTAGGATACCATCAAGTTAGGATCATTGAAGAAGACAAAAGAAATACCACTTTCATAACCGAATGGGGATATTTTTCATACAACGTGATGCCATTTGGATTAAAGAACTCCCCTGAAGTTTTCTCCAGGATTGTGATAGTAGCTTTTAGACAGTTCATTCACAAATTTATAAAAGTCTATATGGATGATTGGAAAATATATAGCCTACTAAAGGAACATGTAGCACTAATAAGGCTAATGTTTAACAGATGAAGAGAGTTGCATATCTCATTGAATCTCAGAAAGTGTATCTTTTGTGTACCACATGGGAATTTGTTGGGCCATATAGCCTGCGAAGAAGGAGTATCGGTAGACCCAGCTAAAGTTGTGGGCATTGTGAATATGAGACCACCCACGAGTACTAAGAAGTTGTGACCCATGCTAGGACACATAGGTTACTATCATAGGTTCATCTGAAGATATGCCAACATTACTGCACCTCTGGAAAACCTACTGAAAAAGGATGAAACATTCCAATGGACTCCAAAATGTGATAAATAATTTGAGACACTTAAGGAGAAATTCATCATAGCACTGATTCCAATATTCCCAAACCAGGAGAATCAATTTCACATCCATGTAGATGCTTCAGGAATTTCCTTAGGAGCCATTTTAATGCAACCTTGAGATGAAGCTATGGATCACCCTATCTATTTTGCGAGTCGGAAGTTGTCAAAAGAAGAACGCAAATACACAATGCCGGAAAGGGAGGGTTTGGCCATGATTTATGCTTTGTAGAAATTTAGACATTATTTGTTAGGGTCTCATTTCAAATTCTTCACTGATCATTCTGCATTGAAATATCTAGTGAAGAAATCTGTGTTGGAAGGGAGAATTTGTAGATGGTTTTTTCTATTTCAGGAATTTTCCTTTGAAGTTATCATCAAGATGGGAAGATGCAACGTAGGAACTGATCACCTATCTAGGATAGAGTCAGGGGAAAGTGGCGGAGTGGTAGATGACCATCTCCCATATGTAGATTTGTTCAGGATTGAGGCCATACCAGAATACCTGAGGACATAGCAATATTTCTCAATACAGGGACCTATCCTGAAACTTATTTCGCAATCTAGAAATTCCATATGGTTGTTAGAGCAACAGATTACCAGCTGATCGCTGGACAGTTGTATAAACTAGGACTAGACAACATTCTCAGACGGTGTGTCCTGGATCATGAAAGGAAGGATATACTCTGGGAATGCCATAGTGGAGTTGTAGGAGGCCATGTAGGAGGAAAGGACACAGCACAGAAAGTACTACAGGCAGTACTTTGGTGGACAACACTCTTCAAGGATGAAAAATTATATGTTAGATCATGTGATGTTTGTCAACACATGGGAAAGTTGTCACGCCGAGACGAACTACAACTACAACCAGTCAGAGCTCTACAAGCATTTGAGAAATGTGTAGTTGACTTCATTGGACCAATCAACCCCATAGCCAAACATTCAAAAGATAGGTACATCATTACCATGACTGACTACCTTACCCAGTGGGCAAAAGCAATAGTTGTACAGGACTGTTCGACAGATACTGCTGCTAGGTTCATTTTTGAGAATATCATTACTCGATTTGGATGTCCCAGGAGCCTACCAGCAATCAGGGAAATCATTTTATTAGCATCACTATAGCAACACTTACAACATAATTTGTGATTCAACATCACAAGAGCAGTCCATACCACCCTCAGGACAATGGAATAGTCGAATCCTTCAACAAGATCCTAGAAATGGGACTAACAAAGGTCTGTTGCGCAAATCGAGAGGACTGGGATGACCAAGTTCCAGTTGTACTATGGGCTTACAGGAAAACCACAAAGAAACTCCATAGGTACACACCATTCTAGTTGGTTTATGTGAGAGAGGAAATGGTGCCTATAGAGTTCATCATTCCAGGTTTGTATATTGCATAAGTCACATGCATGATAGAAGAGGAATCTATTGTGTAGAGACTTACAGAACTACAAGAAGTCGAGGAGACTAGATTTCTAGCAGACTTTCATCAGTCGATTGAAAAAGAAAGACAAAAATCTTGGCATGGCAGGCACATTAAGGCCAAGGTATTCACACAAGGAGACAAGGTGCTACTATATGATAGCTGGTACTAGAAGCATCCTAGAAAGTCACGTATACACTCGTTGGGACCATTCATGATTGCGGAGATCCGACCATTAGGAGCAGTTTGAATCACACAACTGGATGGTCTTCTACGACCAGGATGGGTGAATGGTGTTCGCCTGAAGCCCTACCTATCTCAAAACTGAGAAAGAGGGACTATCGCTCTAGTCCAAAAGAGCTTGTACAATAGTTAGATTTGAGTTTTCTGAAATTTTTGTAAGTTCAGTAATAAAGTCAATATGCATGGTGTTGCACCATGACACATAGTTCATTTTTTGATTAAGTGTTGTTAGATATAGAATTAATGACTCAATAGTGTAGGATCCAAATCTTAAGAGAATCCATTAATGACAATCATTAAGATGTCAGGGAAAACCTCTGTGGTCGGAGAAAGGATGAATCCAAATACGATTTGAATCCATATGCCACATGAACCTAGTCTAGTCGCATCCTTTATTGCCATTGCGGTACCGTGTCTGAAGTTCGTTAAGCCATAAATCTGTGTTATGCAAATATGCCATCGAAGTTCGCACTCGAATACCCAACCATCAAATGGAAAGGTCTAATATTAGCCACGTTCCTATTCCACTCACAAAAATAAGTAAATGCCAGAATCACCCAATAGGATTTACCCTGTTAAATTGTTCCATCAAACAACTCATTTCCTATTGCGTCCATATAGTCATGATCAACAATAGTAATTGCTAAACTTACCCGTCAAGCCAAGTATAAGGCCCTGAGAACTCGCTCGCGAATGCATCATTTCCAAAAGAAGCATATCCATTTCTGAATTCAGTAGAGAGAACCATTCAGTACCATTGTGAAATATGTCGTCCTTAGCTGGCCGCAAAATCCTGAATGTCGAGAGCCACATCTAGCCGAAGTTCCATGGCGAAAGAAGCAGTACCATATGAACCTTGTGACCCCCGGGTCGAGGTCATGGGCCATCTAAAGGGAAAAGTGGAGCATGTTAAGCTCTTCCACATTGACCTCACAGATTCAGTCTTGTTCCCACAGATGCACACGTATGTCTTTTGGGAGATGGCCCCGGATGGAATCAGAGGTATGTAATTTGTGCCAAAACAAGACTTCATCAACTTATTCAATTCGACCATCATGAACCTGAGAGACCTACCAGTATTTGGTACCATGGGTGAGATTGGGCAGTGCAAGAAATTTATGATAAGCATAGTGCATGATAGAAGTCTATGGTTATACAAGCGGTATCCCATCCATGAAAAAGACATCCAACAACTTACTGGACTATCCTCCCAAGGAGAGGATTTGTCGAAAGGATTCCAGGGTCTCGGTAAGCCCGGGAAAAAGAAAGGCGAGCTTAGCCTGTATGAGAAATTCAACACAGAGAGGGGAGGATGCACAATATTAATTGAACCAATACTATCTGAGACAGTCCGTACCAGTTGTTACATTATAGAAAACAAGGTTATGAGATCATACTATAAGGGAAAATGCACTCTAGATGCATTATCGGTCACTGACTTTTGCGCCAATTGAGCAGTTTTCAATTGGTGTAGTTACTTGCTAGAGGAACTACTAGTGGCATGAGAGGAGGCATAAGAGAAGGGAGGGACCTTCACCTATGGATACCTACTTATCACATTTGCAATGTTCAAATGGAAGCCATGCATGGGTATATAGCTGGCAATACCATATAAGGGCCGCATGGAGAAAATGTTCGAGCCATGGTAGTCCAGACCAGAGTCGGAGAATACAACCTTCAATGCCACAACATTTTCTAAGTGGTACAATGGATTTATAGATGCAACACAAAATTTGTGCATCCCACAAGAGATTCTAAAATGCAATACGATAAATATCGCCTTCAGCATGAACCAACACCATACATTTTTCTGGCCGAGACATGTCAACAGGGAACATTTCCACACAAGGATGCTATCGTTCTATCTAGATGAGGAGGCCTTTGAAATGGAATTCATGCCATGGCTAGGATTCAAATGCAATAAGCACAAGTTGGGGATGCATTACACTTTTCCTGCAAAGTTGCTAAAGAAAAAATACAAGGAACTAGGAGAAGGATCGAGCTCAGGCCCAGAGCCAAAGAAGCCAGATAATTCGGTACACTTAGACTTCAAGGAGGAAAAAGAGATATAGCAGTTAGAGCAGGGGAAAATACTGGCCCTCTGTCAGCTACCAGATGATGTTGTGTTGTCAAGTGAGGATGTTAACCAAATCTTGGGTGTTGTGTTCGATACCAAACTGTTGGTGAAGAGGCCTAGAACCGGGGTCTCGTCGAACAAACCTATGAACCCCCAACCCATTTCATCAGTCACTCCCTGGACCCGCGCAACAGTCAAAGCCACCACTATCATTGATATTCAATATGATCTCGAGCCTGAAACACTTTCGTCCACATTTTTCACTGATAAGCCCCCATCACCTCCACCACCCCAATCACCAAACCCCACCACCACCAGTCCATCCTAGACCACAACCCCAAAGCCAATGAAACTCAATCAGCCAGAAATAATGGAGAAAAGACTCCCAAGAATAACCCAAGATTCATCCAAACCAACATCAGAAGTTTCTGGTCCAGACCCCAAAGAATCAGAGCCGAGCATGAAGTTGAATGATCTAAATCCAGACACCCAGGAACAACAACTTGAGTCTTCAGTGCAAGAAAAAGACGCCCGAACTAGAGAGGATCCAAAAGCCGAAAGAAACCAGCAAATCACCTCACCAACCAAGGGTGAGGTTTCCCAAGAAATCAATGCGCATGAAGAAGAAGCAAGGAAAGAGACAGAGATACCATATGTTCATAATGAACTAGAATCAACAACCGGACAGGATATGACATCCACACAAGCACAAATGGAGAAGGTCCTCCAGAACCCTCAGTAGTGCGTCGAATTGATGCAAATCTTCATAGCCAGAACATAAGTTCTGACTCTTTTTCCCTCAGCGCTAAGGTTGAGGATCACACCAACGCCACTAATGGAGGAAGAGGTAGAACCCTGCTCAGAACATTGCATGGCCAGTGGACTCCCACTACAGGCATGAGCACCCAGTGACGTAGCTCCTTCATCCATTGACCTGGTACATTGGCTAGTGATGCAATTATTTGGACTAATCTGAGCATAAACGAACCAATTAGAGAAAAGGATCCAGGAGGCTGAGAAATCCACCGATATTGCAAGGAAGGACGAGTTCATCGTGCACACATGCAGGATATAGCAAGAGCATGATAAACTCCAAGTCCATCGCAAACTGGAAAAAGTGCAGGGAAGACTCGCTGAAGCCTGACCGGAGGTTCCGAAGGTTGCACCCGACCTACCTAAAGCTAACGAGGTCGGTGAGCCAGAGAAATAGATCGATATGCTACAAGAAGCATGGACACAACTCACTACTCGTACGGGGCAGCTGGAATAAAAGTTACAACAAGCCCAGTGAGAGGCAGAGAAACAGCCCCAGAAGATGTAGGAGAAGATGCAAAAGATAATATTGCAATGGAACAATGCTCGAGCAGCACTGCAAAATCACATAGTTGAATGCACCAAAATATTTAGGGAAGTCAACAACTGGATGGGCATCATCGCTTGACGAAACCAAGTCTTGGAGGAGGTGAGAAAAAATATCCAGGTGCTAAACGAAGAAGTTGTGGCCACAATGGACTCCATAGAGAAACAGTATAAGTTCGACCAAATCCAATAGGCCAACAATGAATTGAATACACTCTTTGAGGCATAATTCATAGCCAAGAAGGAGCTACACGACTTTCGACCTGTAATTCAGACAACCTACATGAAAATGCATCAAGTTTATGCAATAGAAGATTCCAAGTGGAACTTGTTGGTCAATGGCAAGCCAAAGGAATATATCAAAGAGACGACCCAACAGTTTCTTGCAAAGGGATCACTCCTCGCCCAGAAATGGAAGGACAAAGTTGGAAACTTTCAAGGAGTGAAACAACGAGCCTTCGAGTTAGTACTAGAGCTGGGCCCTTTGCTTGAAGAGGTAAAAGAATAAAAAGCACAGATAGAAGAGCCTAAGGAATAAGAAAAGATGGACAAGGGAAAACAACAAATGCTCCTGGAGGATGTGAAAGAACCAAGCACTTGAATCGAGGGCAAGTCAAGGATTGTGGTCAGAGCCTATTGGGCCCTTCTTTCTTAAATAAGGAATTGCACAAGTTTTGACTGAGCACGAGTTGCACAAGCTTCATCAGAGGCTTAGAGAAAGAGAAACAAAAAGCAGTTGTGAAATTCAGCACAACGCCAGCTAAGAAACACATGGATAAAACAAAACAAGAAAGCGTACAAGCTGAGAAGGAAGGCACAACCCAACTTATATATAGGGAAAAACATAATTGCAAAAGGTTTGACCAGGATTATTGTAAAAGGGTTAGTCGGGTTGTGGTTGAGTCGATTGATTTAGTCATTCTTGTTGTTGTTAACCAGTCATATTAGTTGTTGATGATCATTGTGAGTCAAGCGAAGTCAAGTCTCGAGTCTGTAATGAATTGGATCTATCAATTTGAGAATTGGATCTCTGGGACTTGAGTCCAGAGACAAGAGTCTGTATAGTTCACTGTCGTGTAATTTTGAGTCTATAATCATAGAAAGATTCCAAAGATAATATGAAGAAGGACCTCAATTTTCAAATATGATGTGTCTTTGTGTGTTTACTTATGTATTACAGTATGGCTTATGAGTTCTAGTTGATGGTTCTACGTTTAAATGATTTCTAGCGACGTAAGTAGGTTAAATTCTTGCACATGTATGCTTCATACCTATTCATGGCTCTTGTGAAAGATCATGAATGAGTCTTGAAGGCTCTATGGATCCTCTCAAGTCTTTTCCCTACCATTCCCTATCAATCTGTCTCAGCAGCGCTTCAGGTGAGACTTCTTCTCTTTGGAGGAGATGAAAATGCCAGTGCTCTAGAATAAATGATACCTTTTGTTGGTAACCTAAGAAGGAACCTAGTCTGATCAAAATCGCGCCAACAATAGGTGGGCCTAAATCTGGCCTACAACGACTCCCCACTGTACAGATTCCCTAGCCTGCGACGTGCGCAGTTCAAAAACTTTTTAAGATGTATTTTCCAATAAAAAATTTCCAGGGACGAATAGAAAGATGCTAATATCTCTCTTTAATGCTCCATTGTAGGTTTTCCATGGTAAAAATGTTGGAATGGAGAGAGAGAGAGAGAGAGAACGAGGAGGAATAATACTTTGTCAGGAATGACCCAGGAATGGTAATGGCCCTCCGGCAGTGTGGACTACTGAAATTATTCAAAATCCAAGATATGAGGGCCCAATCGAGATTACTCGAGTACCTAGTTCACATGTGGGATGTGAACAAGAAGGTTTTTCATGTGGGTGCTCACATTATTATGATAGATATCGAGTATATCTAATTATTTACCAAGCTATCTCACTGTGGGTCCCAAGTCACGCTCACTAGAAGTAGAGGTGGTGGTATACCTATGAACCACTATATCAGTGATCATTGTGTGTCAGTTACTAAGAATCATAGCGGTAAAGTCTCTATAAGAGACATCCAAGACTTGCCTCTACGAACCATCCTATATACCATCACATGCATGGCAGGGATCATAGCTCCCCATATTGCTCTTTAGATCTATTTTCAGTATGCCCTAGAATGTATGGAGACCCAATTTTTCAACTGGTGTGGAGGGGTTCTCAAGAGTATGAAAAAACAACTGACCAAGTGCAGGAGTGGTGATCTGAAACAATTTGGATATGATTCCATTTTGGTATCCTTCTTCCTAGAGAGGGTCCTAGTTTTAAATTTATAAGTAGAGTGGGGTATACCTACCCCACAGGATCTGAGAATGAAGAGATGTGTCAACCTCATGACATGACACGTAGTCAGTCCTATTGTTAAATATAATGATGTGTTCTTCGACTGGTTGAGAACTCATATGCTCATGGTCGATGACTATGCATATGTTAAGTTAGATTTCTGAGGTGATACGGATCTAGCTCTTCCTAAGGGTTCCCAATGGGGGGACATAGGTAAGAAGGACCTTTTTTTTATCATGTTTTTGTGATTTTTAATAATATAAGATGTTTTTTATTTTGTTCTTCCAATGACTGATCAAATTCTCTTTGATGATGTAGATGTGGGACCTTACCGACCTCCAGGTTCATCCCCTATCCATAGGCGAGGGGATAGAGTCGACGTAGCAGGAGTAGTTGTTGTAGACTATGAGACTATAGAACAAAACTTAGAGGGGCTCATGATGAACATCCCAGATGCCTCTATTGATGATATCCCAAGGCATTACCAGTGCCACACAGTGGGTGTCTTCTTCCATCGGTCGACTGCTCCATAGAGTAGCATGGGGAATCGCGTGTTATAGTGAGCAACATCCTTGATGCTCTATTTTATATGAAGCCATGTGCTTCACATTTTTGACATTTTGGTCTTCAGAAAAAAACACTTTTTGTAAAATGTTTATCGTTGTATATATATACATATGAGGCTTATACTGGCTTACTTGTTGTATATACAAAGTGTGATTGGATTTTATAAATGTCTCAAATTTGTGTTTAACACATAATTAGCCAAAGCATCTGTTAATGTATTTAGACATCTAGGAATGTGTTGATATTCATTGTAATCAAAATGGCATTCGATGAGGCGAATTCATAAATATACCCTTAACAACGTAGGACTTCGAATGGAGTAAACATTACTCAACTATAGGACTACTAACTGTGAATCGAGTCATACAATAAGATGACGGATTCTAAGTGGCACAACGTCGGTCAATAATTTGATGACTACACTATATTCCACAATATTGTTAGTTTCACAACCAAGGCAAATGCCATGTAGACTAATTAAGTCATCTGTAGGTGCATAGATTTCCCAAGCAACAGATTTTAAGTTCTGAGTACTGCGACTAGTGCCATCATCAAAGCCAATGTAAGGTAGCGAAGACATCGACATTTGGAAACCAAACACAACGCAAGGTAAGCAGTTGAAGGTCAAAACCAAACAAAGAAAAAGAACACATGAGTATGATACACTAAAATACAAGCACTCATGCAAAAATGACTTAAGCATAGTAATTCTTTAATTAAAGCCCATTTCTGGGTTCACTCAAAAGGATTCCATCATAATCAACCATCTCATAAGCTCCCTTATCCAACGCACATTTGACAATGTAAGGACCTCGCCAAATGGCCTTGAATTTACCGACCCCTAGAAAATCATGATCTTTCTCGTAAAGAATAACTAGATCAACTTTAGAAAAAACACGTGGCTTGACATGTTTTTCATATTGTGATTTAACACAGTTTTTCTCAGTTTCAATAACTAAGGCGGCCTCACAATGGGTTTTGTCTAGTTGCATCAAATACAAAAGGTGTTCCTCTATGACAAAGCTATTGGGGAGAAGTTCAATGGCCAGTTTCAAAGATGGTATTTCACATTCAATTAACAATATAGCTCCGATACCATAAGCCAACTAGAAAGGTGTGAATCCCATGGTAGTATTGACGGATGTCCGATAGGCCCATAATGCTAAGAACAATATCGTCTGCCAGTTTGTCTTATGAATTCCTATCATCCATTGAGGCATAGTAATGAGAACTTTGTTTATTGCTTCAACCTTGCCATTGGCCTATGGATAATAGGGGGTTGAGTTTTCATGGCGAAGACCCAACTTTTCAGTAAGTTAAGACATCATAAAATTCTGAAAATGACTATTGTGATCAGTAACGATGGCTTGAGGGATACCAAACCGAGTAATGATATGATTGAATATGAACAATGTTGTATTTTTCCTGGTGTTATCGAATGTAGGCATCACCTCAGACCATTTAATGAAATAATAAACAGCTACAATGATGTATCCATGCCCCCTGGCCTAGTGAGGGTTACATGTCATGAAGTGAATTCCCCATTTGGAAAACGGATCGAAGGAAACTACAGGATGTAAGGGAGCAGGATGAGATCTTATCTTGTTATTAAAATTTTGGCAAGCACAAAAATTTTGGATGGTAGTAATGCATTCCTTAAACAAATAAGTCCAAAAATACCCTGCTCATAAGATGTTTTGGGAAGTGGCATACCCAAAAATATGACTGCCACATGCTCTAGAGTGACATTCATTCAAAGATTTCTTGGCTTCATCGTAAGTGAGACATCCTCAAAAAAATGAATTAACGCCACGGTGGTAAAGGGTATCACCAAGAATGATGTATTGGTGGGCTTGATACCATATACGATGACGATCTATACTAGATAGATCGGGTCAGAAAGATTGAGTCTGGAGATATATAATGATATCTACATACCATACGTCATTAGAGATGATCAGAAAAAGGGATTCGTCAGGTAAGGAATCCTCTGCCACATTTTATGTCTCTGGGGAGGGAAGGTCACATATCAATTCGGAAAAAACCTAATATTTCTTGAACATAGCGCATTCAAACTCCAAGTCAAACTCTTGGAGAATAAAAATCCATTTGGATTACTTGCCCCCTAGGAATTTTCGAGTAAGGATATGTTGCATGGGGTTGCAATCGAAAACAAAAATGGTTTTGCGTAATAATATATAATGATGAAAATGTTGGACAACTTGAACAGCTTCCAAGGCCAGTTTCTCCACATGTAGTTATTTGGTCTCAGTAGTCGTGAGACTCTGACTCAAATAGTAAATCACATGTTTGTCATGTGAATCATCCTCTTGGACTAATACCATAGAAATGGTAGAGTCCAAAGCAGCTAAGTAGAGGAAGTAATCTTGACTATAGTTAGGGGGAAACAATAAAGGTGTACGGGTTAAGGCAAGTTTCAAAGCTTCAAAGGATTTGTTTGCAGTATCATCCCATATGAACTCGTAACCTTTCTTGAGTAGCCGAGTGAATCCTTTCGTCATTTTAGCGTAATTGGGGATGAAACGACGTAAAAATTTTGCCTTCCCTTGCAAACTTTGGAGTTGGCGTAGTGTGGAAGGAGGAGGTAGATTGAGAATAGCCTCAACCTTCAAGGGGTCAACTCGAATGTCGTGTATCGACATGATAAAACCAAGACGTCATTCTAACTCCACACAAAAACCACATTTGTGTGGGTTCAAATGTATGCGATAATAACGAAAACGTACAGAAATGGCCCTTAAATGTGTCAGGTGATCTTGGCGATGCACAAAATGCGTCAGTATATCATCAATGTAGGGTTGCACAATATGCTTAATATCATGTAAAGAATAAGACATAGCACACTAAAAAGTCATGCCAACATTCTTGATACCAAAGGGTAATTTTCGTTAGGCAAAGGTTCCCCAAGGGAAAATAAAACAATTCTTGTGTTGGTCCGTGGGTAAAATATTAATTTGATTATAGCCGGAGAAACCATCCATCAAAGAGAAGATTTCATTGCTAGCACAATCATCAATGATCTGGTCAACGAAAGGGGTTGGGTAATTATCCTTAGGAAAAGCCTTATTTATATACTTATAATCAAATAAAATGTGGATGGTACCTTGTTTCTTATTCAATGGAACTAGATTGGATACCCAATCAGTCAAAGCCACAGGATAAACAAAGCCAACTTTAAGAAGTTTTTCAACTTCAATCTTGATAGCAACAACTTTGTGTGGATGTACTAGGAGAAGTCTCTTCCAAATAGGTTTAGCATTGGGGTATGTCTTAATCTCATGTACAACTATACCAGAATCAATACCTAGCATTTCTTCGTAACTCCAGGCGAAAATGTCATGGAATTCTTGGAAAAGTTATTTATAAGTGTGGATCTCATTAGTAGAACATAAGGCACTGATATGAACATTCTCCATGACTTCGGGTTTAATTGATATGTCGAGAGGGATGGTAGGTGAAATGTTGCTCAAGTTCCCTTCGTACAAAACATCGTGTGTTGACTCAGGAACTGAAGAAATAACCACAACAGTCGATGGATTCAAAATCCATTGGTATATCTCTATGGTATCACGTTATAATAAGAGAATGGATCGATGATGCCCATCGTCCCAGGGAGTGTCTTCCATAGACATGAATGACATGATTATCTCATTTAGAGGAAAGATCACGTGAAATGGATCAGGAGATGAATCACAGAGAGAGGGAGGGGAGGGGGTTTCTAATTGAATTGCTTGGTAAGAATATTCGATTGGACTTAAAGGCATCTTGTCACCATAATGAAGGTAATATCTAGAGCTAGGTACTACCCATGGGTCATATGACTTAGGGGTTTCACGAACAGTGGTCAATATCATGTTAATAGAGACAACAAAAGGAGGGGGAATATCAGGTGGTGGGATTGGAAATGTACCCATCAAATTTGAATATTTTAAAAGACCTACACTGACATTCTCATAATCAAGAGGTTTTTTCAAGATAAAAGGAACGTTTCTAGTACGGGAATCAGAATTAAAGAAGGCTAGTTGGTCAACAGTAATGACCTTTCCTTGGTGTGGGAATCGTAACACACGAAAAATTATAGACACAACTACACGTATGGAATCAATCCAGATATGGCCAAGTAAAAGGTTATAGTCAAGAGGTGCATCGAATACCTCAACCTGAACATTGACCGACTTACCTTCCAACGTAATAGAAAACAAGGGAAGAACACCGTAAGGTTTAAAACCTGTACCATTGAAAGCCTTAAGTGTATTGTGTGATTCAGCGAGGGTAGGAGAGCCAATGGATTTCCAAAAAGTAACTGACATAACGCAAGTCAAGGATCCTTCATCAATAATGGTTCTATAGATATTCTTGTTTTTGACAACAACTTGGTTCTGAAATGCTAACTGAGGAAGGAGCCTTGGAATGTGATATTTCAAGTCAAAGATTACAAAATTAGTATCTATGGGATCAATTATACCAATAGCCTTTAATATTTCCTTTCGTTGAGGGACAACTTTGAAGGACTTTGAGAGTTGACATCACAGAGGTTTCTTGCACAAGGTATTCTACAATACTGTAGTTTTGGGAAGCATGTGCATGAGGATTAAAGGAATACTTCTGAACAATGCCCTTGGGAGGAGGGAGAAGAATTGTATCGAGATTCGGTCGTTCAATATGAAGAGGAATGTTTGGAGGTGAAGTTGGGTGAGAAGGTTGAACCAACGAAGGTGGTATATCATCAACTTTCTCCTTTGACATAGAGTAATCTTTGGCTCGAGTTACGACTGGAAATTCGTTCTTTTTAGAGTCACTAGTACACATAAGGACATAGGATGAGATATAAGGAGAATCTTGGTCATGAATGACTAGTTGGGATTGATGTTAATAAGGTAAATGTTGTAACAAAATGACAGGTGTAGGAGGATTTTTGATCCCTTGGAGGAACTTAGTAACCTCAACGTGTCTTGGACAATCTTTCATGTAATGATCATCATCGCAAATAAGGCAAGGGTAACTAGGTTTACATTTATCTTTCTGATTAGCGGTCTGTGTTTTGGTTTTATCATATTGTGGATTATTATTCTTGTCCTCCTTGTTCTTACCCTTCCCTTTCTTTTTATTTTGTTTTTTCCCGGTAGATGTAGATTGAACCAAGTTAACCTCAACAGTCTTACCAGTGGAAGGAGTAGGAGTAGGAGCATTTTGTACATTGGAATTATTAGATTTGGGATTGTTGTGATTAGCATGTGCAGACTGAGTCTCAACATGAAAGGTTCCAATCACACCATAAACAACGTGAGAATTTGTTGGAGGTGTTGGAGTAGGGTTTGTGGAAGGACGAGGAGCATCATGGATCAAATTGTAAAGTGTTCATGTTTGCGAATAAACGAGATCTAGATACTGAGCACGACTAATCACCTGCTCTTCAGTGAAAACAACACCCATGGAGACATCACGAGTGATAGGTCCAATGAGCGATTTGGTAAACCACTCGGACAATAATTGATCAGGAAGGGGAACTTTGATTAAGAGTCTTCTCCTCCTCCACTCATGGATGTGATCAGAAATATGAGTGGACGAGGATTATTTGAAAGAACTCAAACTTTCAGTTCTTGTCTCATATTGAATTGGAAGATGGTAATGTATCAAAAAGTCCATGGCTAGGGTGTTAAATTCATTGAAGAATCCTTGCAATAACTCGATATACCATTTTGTTGCCGAACCCATGAGAGTTCATTGGAAAAGTCGTAATCTGATGGATTCATCCATCAAGGAGTTAGATGAATGCCATAGATGAAAAGTCATAACATGATTATTCATATCTTCTCCTGCTCAACCATCAAATTTAGGAATGTCAGATGGTAACTTGGTTGGAATGACGGGCCAATAAGGAGAATGTAAAATAGGATCATTCAAAATCCTAGACAAATCAGGTAAATCCAAAGTGGCTAGAAAAGGAAACTTTTGGTTCACTTGAGGAAACTAGTAGTTTTGAGGGGGAATCCCTATAGGTATGCTAGTAGTACCATAAGTAGTCTGTAAATAATTAGACAGTCCTGACATACTCGGCTGTGGAGGATTTTGAGGAAAATATCCCACATGGTTGGGTTGATTAGATATGTTACCTTAGAAAGGAACATTAGATTGAAATTTTTGACCCCAAATGGGATTCAAAGAACCTAGATACGGTTGATCGAGGTTATGGGGTGCAAAATATTTGACTTGAGGATGTTTCCCCCAAACCATTTGTAGATTTCCTTGGAAAGGAGGATTCAAAGGTTGGGATTGTAACACAGGTACATTTTGTCCATAAAATGGGTTATGGAATCCAACCTAAGGTTTCCCCCCAAGTTGAGGTTGTCCCCCAATATGTTGTCTCCCCCCAAGTTGAGGTTACCCCACAACTTGAGTTTCACCTCCAACAGGAATCTGGAAACTAGAAGTGATAGGATGACTAGTGCCTCCAACTATATTGGAGCCACTAGGGCTAGGATGATGAGATCCTCCCAAAAAAGGTGGAGGAGGAACATAAGGCCCTCCAGAGAGAATCTGGGTAGGTGTAGGAACAAACTGACTCGCAGTGTTGTACCCAGTAGGAACAAAAAGTCCAGACCCTCCAGAAGGATTCTGGGTAGGGATAGCAACGAAAGTATTCAAAGTTCTATACCCAGGGGGAAGTGATGAATTTGATCTAGGCAGAAGTGGTGTTCCAATAGGATCTTGAGTGATAACCACATTTTTGGTATAAATTATGGTAGCTTGTGGGACCATAATAAAATGGGCCATATGGAGAGGGACAATTGAGTGAGAATCAACCAACCATTGGTCCAAAACAGTGGTGAAACTAGTAGTATTAAAAGTAAAATGGTCTAAAGGTATCGTATAGGTAACAAACGTCTCAGACATTCGTGATGCCATAGGTTGATCAGGAATCGCTCATAGGTTATCATAAATATAACGTATTGTCTAAGGGACAAAACTAGGATTAGAAGTTCAGACAGTGTGAGTCGGGGTCCTAAACGATTCACTGTGAAAAATTGGATCCTCTACTCCAAATCCTGCATTAGGTCCAGTAGGTACTTCAAAATTTTCTGCAACAACTATTTCCCCTGATAAGTTCATCTAGAGAATATGTTGATTTCGTACAACACTCAATAACAAATTGATAGGGAGTTGAAAATATTCTAAGGAGTCTGAAACAATTCAGAATCCCTCCAAAGAGTGTGTTCTTCCAACTTTAGAAGCTACTTCGTTATTGACTACTCCCTCAAGAGAGCCTTCTGGTGAGTTAGGAAGCAAAGGGAGATAACGTTCCGGATCTTTTGGGGGTAGCCCTTGCATCCTACATGAACAATGAAGGTCGATGTTGGCTGACCCAAGTAAAGAATGAAAAAAATCTATGGCCAACTAAAGAAAACAAACAACACTCACTAATAAAATCTAGGAATGAAACAAAGCAAACAAACCTTCTTATTTCAAAGTCACTAGTTGGTGATGAAATTCAACATCATGAAATCAAGACAAGAAGGGGCTAGGATAAAGAGGGTGGAAAAGTTACATTGACAACCTGCTTAACGGACTTACACCCTGGTGCAAACTCCCACACATAATTGTGGGTATACCCTCCAAGGAGCCCGAGTGAGTTTGGCCAACGTCGATTCCAGGTACCATGAAGACTTTCCCCTCCACAATCACTTCATATGAAGACCCTATAGAGATAAGCCACTAAGGTTACCAACTACAACAGTGATGCCTGGGGAAACAATTGGCAGTCTGATCCATGCGCAAAGGCAGGGTATCTGGTCTGAAATCTACTTGAAAGGATTCCACTCATAATTGTGGGTATACCTCCAAGTGACCCCCAATAATATGCACAATCTCTACACCAAGACCAACAAAGCAGGGTGAGTTACTCTGTCAGTCTTAATGCGATGTTAGGTTTGACCCTTGTGTGAGAAGGGATTCCCAAGACAAAATGTAGTAATTGGACTTGAACTCTCCTTATCACAAGATACTATTGTTTGTTTTGATTCTTTGGAGAGTCTACCTTACAACCTATCCAAAGTGCTATCCTAGCTAATGTTGGTGAAAAGGATCCCTAGAAAAAAAAAGTTACTAATAAATTTTAAATGTACACTGTGTTTTAAAGGCTGTCGTTTACTCACAAGGGAGATGAAGGTGAAACTGATGAAGTTGTGACCTTGATCCAATAAAATGAAAAAAGAGATGAACGTGAAATGTTTCAATTCAATGAACTCTAATTATAGTAGGGAGAAGGTATTCTTTGAAGTGAAAAAATATATGAATTGCAATTTCTTAATTTCGAATGAACAGAATTCCAAATAACCACAAACTACAAAATTTTCCAATTCTTCTCTTTACAAATGTTTCGAATGTAAATTTTTTCTTATGAGAGATTACTAAAAAGAATAAATGAATTTAGTTCTTCCTTTTCAAAACAAAATCAGAGATGTGATGATGAAAGGAAAACATAATCCAATAAAATCAATACATTCTCAACACAACTCCCAAATCAAACTCGTAATATAGACAAAAAAAATTAAAATGAAAAAGACAAGAAAACCTTTTGTCATATTCAAGAAACAATTATTTCTTAATAAACAAGCAATACGAAAAATAATATCAATCCAAAACTTGAAACAAAGCAAACATCCTTTTCCAAACAAGCACTTATATCAAGATCTAAGATTATATCCTTGTGACAATGATCAAAAGCACAAAACTTGAAAATGTAAAGAAAGAATTTCAATCGCTGAAAACCAATCACAAGAAAGATTTAAACTCAGAGATCAATCAAACATGGGTATCATAAGTTCACCCCAGGAAACTAAGGCAAAATTGGGAGGGAAAAATACAGATTGACTCACTCCAACAAAATCTACAAGAGTCGTCACAAGTTGGGTATGGGACACAGTGCGACGCGCAAAGGTCGTTGTAGGCTACTAGCAGAGAATAGTGTTAAATCGTCTCACTGGATTGGTCAAGCAGGATGCAACATCTAAGGTTCATCGTGGGTTTTCAATGAGACACAGTGCAATGATATCTATAAATGAGGAAAAATTGGAAGAAAGACAAAAAAATCTGAAGGAACTTCTAGACCCACGGAGTCCAAATGGAGCACCCACAAACTTAAATAATGAAATTATCAGAGGAAGGTAGTCTAAAGGAAAACGGGAAGAAAAAAATCAAAAAGAGGTAGAATCCCCAGTGCAGTCACCAATTTTTTTATGGGACTTATCAATAAATGTAGACATAAATATATCTCCCTAGATCCACCTATATCTAGAACAAAACAAAATAGAATATGATTCTTTCCCTAATCTCTGACCATTGAGTTTACTATTTAAAAAGAGATAGGAAACATATCGTTTAAATATCGCTTCCTCTTGCCACTATCATCCTATCTCCACCGTGGTGCTCCTGTGATATTGAATCTGCAAGGGAACACAAGCTAACCAAAGTGAAATAAATATAATATACTCAACAAGAACCTATGTATGTGATCAAGGAATCATACAATAAAACAAGAAAAGTTTTAAGGGAAAGAAACATATCACTGTATTATATTAAAATGAAAGTGGAGATTACAACCAAAGCCTTGATGTCACAAGGTCCCCTCTCGATGACCCTTTTATCCTACACACACACTTTCTCCAATCTTGAATGAAGAGGATCCACAATGACTTGATGAACTGAAATGAAGCCCTCAAGTATGAACTGAAGTAAAATTCCTCATCCAATTCTTAGCCTATTCAATCTTCATTAACCTTCGCCTTTTCCATGAGAAATCCCTCTTTATATAGGGGAAAGAGATATGGTTTAAGAGATTAGGATGATCCCACCAAATCATAGAAGTGAGTAACATCCCAACCATATGGATGACACCTCATCTTCTAGAATATCCTCTTCTAGAACTTTCGTGAAACTCGACCTTTTCTTAGTCTTTTGACATCGTCACACCCTAGTTGTAGAGAAGGCTACTAAGACGCCGTAGCCCAGATTTAGAGAAGGTGTTATCGGACTAATCGGTAAGTGCGAGAACAAATAGATCTCCTTAGTTTCACTACGAAACTAGAACTAAACAAGATAGTACACTACTCTTTCCTTATATTTCAATTATCAAATAAGAAGCGGATCTAGAACATACCTTTTAAATATCGAAGATCCTCCTTCTCTAATGCGATCCAAGTTCCATCGCGAGGCTTATGGAGAAACATTTGCAAATAGACACAAGCCATCAAAGAAAACAATAATACAAGGAATATTTTCTATGAAACTATGTATGTGATCAAGGAATCATACAATATGGACAAATAAGATTCATATAGGAATGAAAAGTGCATCTGTATTAAATAATAGAAAGAGAGATTACAACCAAAGCCTTCATGTCATAAGTTCCCTTCCAACTGTCCCTCATTTCCCACACACTTTTTCTCCAAGCATTCTGAGACTATGGATCTAAAAATCATTCACAATCTATCTTGACAAAGCAAAGCTCAAAGCCACTCTCACCAAGCTAACAATCTCAAGCCAAATTTCCAATCTACAAGCTCTAGCCAACTTTCTCCATGAGAGCTCCTCTCCTTTTATAAGTTGAAGAGGATAAGGTGAGGAGGTTAGGATGATCCCACTAAATCAAAGAAGTGAATAAGATCCAAACTGATCAGAGGCCACCTCACCACATAAGCTTCTCCTTTTAAAAGAAACGAGAAGATGCTCATTTTCCCCACGTACGAAAATCATCACACCCCTAGAACTGAGAAGAGTGCAAAGACATTGTAGGCTAGGTATAATACATTATGCGATGATCTGGGATCGTCACACTCTTAGAACTGGATAGGGTGTGATGATCCTCCTTACTAGGGTTTTTACAAAGGAAAATATGATTTCATCTCTCAGACAAAGTTCTTCTCCCTTGTTTCCTCAGGAATTCAGGCCATTGATCCCTCTAAAGACAATATATAGGTTTACATCATTAATGGTCATAAGAGTGACAAAAATAATGTGTAATAGAGATTCCCCCAAAGTATGAAGTTAGAACATATTGATATATGAAATACTTTGTCGTGTGTGTGTGGGGAACAAGGAACACATCGGTCAGAAAGCTACCAACAAACAAGGAAATAAAGTACAATAATATCATCATTGAGGTAGGCTGTCTGTAATTTTCCTGACTTGGCTAGTCTAGGAAACACTGCTAATGTGTGTAGGATCAAATGTTTATAGCATATAAATAATCATACAAATAATAAATGCGACAAAGGACTGCAAATTTTGTATTATGATATCTCTGTGGATTACAAAATGGTTGAATGCGGCTGAATAAACTGACAATACTCGACTAGATCAACAGATAAAGGATCTTAGCCAGAATACAAATAAGCAATTGCAGATGAATAAAATAACAACACTTGGTTAGATCAAAATACAAAAAGGATCTTAGCCAGAATACAAATAAGAAACTAAAATATAATACCCAGAATATGGGAGCACTGCGGAATCAATGAAGAATGGTGGAAGACCTAGATGATCTTCCTGGTGACTAGGGTGTGTCTTTCAACACCAAAATCATCCAACTGGTGTCTTCCTCCTGGAATACACTGAACTATCTCTCCTGAGATACGCCTCTTCTCCTCAATGACAAGTCATAATCTGCATAATAATGAATTAGTTCACTGACCCTTCCTTTATAGCTTTCCAAAACCCTAAATCATGCTAAAACCCTAATTCACTGTTGAATTCCAAAACCCTAAATCACTATTGAAACCCTAATTCACTCTTGACTTCTATTTTTAGCTCATAATGACTTAAAAGTGATTTTAACCCTTTTTAGCTCAATGTCACTTTTTGAATATAACACCTGTGACTGGAGTGACCTCTAGTAACCTTGTTTACCCCTCTTTGGCCCTGGCTATAGTCTAATGGGGCAGTTTAGACCATTAAGCCTCCTCTATGGAGATCCTATTTGGAAAGGGACATTACACATTCCCATACTTAGAATACAAATGAATCAAATCATAAATGTCGACATGAAAATATCCATGTCAGGTAAGATAGGTCATGGCCACCAAACATACAATGTGGATCCATGCCAATATGACTCAAATATGAACATAGCCACCAATATACATTGTGGATCTATGTGTTAAAGAATCAAATTTGAACATATCCATGAGACATACAATGTGGATCTATGCAACAATACAAAATGAATATACTCCAATGCAACCTGAATCTGTCAAAAGGATACAGGGTCTTCATCTCCACCACTCTATAGTACGAATCTAACCATGAAAATACATGTGTTGAAGTTGAACATGGTTGAAACCACTTGATTACTGGTCATAAGTTGTTGTAGGTGAATCCCCCTATGGACAAGTGGATTCCCTCTTGGTCTCTAGACTCCTAAGGCCAAGATAGAAAAGTGCTTAACATGGACACTGACATCCATTTAGATCTAATCAAGATAATATACGAAGGATAATAAGAAATATATGTACCTTATTAACGACGTTTGTCCATGCAAAGTCTAGGCTGAGCTTCGATCCTGAGCTCCCTAATAGGTCCTGTAGAACAAACAAAGATACAATGGACTTCCTACTCTACTGAGATTAGCTCAAATATAGATCCATCTACTGTAGACAAACTCATGTGGAACAAACATCAGTTTGAAAGAAACAGGCCAAGCATTGATATATTGATGAGAACAAGTAAAAGTACTTACAATCCTTTGATGAGGGTGCAGTAGCTTCTTCCAGTTCTCCTTGTCCAACCCCTTTGCTCAAGTAATACACACTGATTGCTTTGATGACATGTCACTCATGAGATCATAAGTTTCACATATCCAATCTTTTCCATGTTCATACCACTTATAGGATCATAAGTTTGGTATCAATCTCTAGCCTCTTTCCCCTTTTCACCATGAAAAGGCCTCCTTATATAACCTTGGAGAGGCCCAACCACTTGAGAGATATTTGGGATAAGTTGAGGATTCCTCTCCTTCAGTTGAGGATATTCCCTAAGATCATGCCTTGACCATCTATTCGAATCCAACCACCTTCAAGAATTGAGGGATTCTTCCCTGGTTTTTCTCAACAAACCCAAAAATTCTTATAAAAGGGTAGTGCTCCCCCAAAAGGGTGCATAGATCACTCAAACACTCCCCCAAAGAGGCTCAGGGAGTGCCAACACTCCCTGACAGTGGGTAGGGGAGCGCTCCTCTCCAAAATCCATTTTTTAGTGGTTCTTTCAGTGAAAAAAGGTTTGTACTCCCTTTCAACTCATTTCTCTTCTTCAAAACTAGTCTTTGAGGTGTCTTAAGTGTCTTTATGATGTTGTTAGAGGAACTACATAGGGAATATGGAAGTATGATGTTTGTGACACTTGCAACACTTGTGGTCAATATGCGACACTTGTGGACAAGATGCGACACTTACAACACTTGTAATGACGACACTTGTGACACTATTGAAGTGGGTAATTTTGAGGTGTAACAGATTGTCCCCCAAAGTACGAAGTTAGAAGACGATGATGACTGAAGTACTTTGTAGACTTTTTTGAGCAAGGGTATGGACACAGAGAGACTAGAAAAATATGCACACAACCGTCAAACAAATATTATGACATGTTTCAAACCCAAGGCAGGCATACCTATGCTTGAGTAATAACGACTTTTTAGGTATGTCCGCCATAAAATTCACTACAGATCCATAATTATATTGACAAAATGGTATAGACACTGAATATACAATGTGGATCTATAATCCTATGAACTTAACTGATTGTAGCCACGAAGAATACACAGTGGATCTACGAGATGACAAGACATAGCCATGACCTATACAAAGTGGATCTATGTAACAATATATGTGTCATAGTTCAAAAGAACTCCTTCACAACCTGGGCAAAGTATACATAAGAGTGAAAAACTCAACCCAGGGTCTTCTTACTGATCCTAATGTAGTATGAATATAACCATGTGAATAGATGTCCTGATGTCGAACATGGAAGAAACCGCTTGATTATCGGTGAATGAGGTAAACCGTTAACAATCATGAGGGAAAATCACCATTGATGTCAATGATTCCCAAGGTACTCTAGTAAATTCCGACGAATGTGAATAGGTGAGATGAAGTAGAACATCCGTGGAATAATCCGATCAGAGGTCAATGATGTAAACCCATTGTGGGACACGAGGAGGCTTTCCATTGAGGCATGCAGGTCCCAAGGTACTAACTGGTTTCTAAGTCTAGCTCCTGGATAATGTGTTGAAGTCGACAGGAAGAGGCTCGTTGAAGGAGGGCCTTTCTGTATCCCCCATCAAAAGTAATGAAACTGACACAGAGATGTAATTGGTAGATCAAATGAACATGGACTAACATGGGTATTGAAACAAGATATTTGTGATGGTTGACTCTCGAAGCAGATACTTCCCTTGAACATTGAGGCACAACAATAGAAAATTGACATGGAACAAAACTTGATGATGCAGTGGATGCTGTGACTTTCGTCAGGTGACCCAAAGGAGTAAAATAAACTCAGAGGATTGGCTCAGTGCATAGGTTCAATGGATTAAAATGAGTGCAAAGACAAAGTGTTTTGCTCAAGGGCGACTGTAAGGGTCACTGGTAATGTTCTCAAAAACTGCTTGGCTTGTTTCCTTCAATTTTTTCCCCCATCTAGATAGACAAGTACCTCTTTTTAATTTAACAAGCTCAAGGAGCGTAACCCATGCTCGATATAACTCACCTTCGATAAGTCCCTCTTCCTTTGTTTAACGAACTAGAATAAGTAAGGGTTTGGTCCCGAATGGGCCCTTCAATGTATGATCGTTTAACGAGTCCAGAGAAGGTAAACTTGGTGGTTTTTCATATTTAGAGAGTCTGAAAATAACTTAAAGACAACTCCAATGTTGTCCTTTTTCGTAATGTTAGTCTCACGAGGCCAAAAAATAGATAAATTATCACTCGAAAGATGCCCTTTCAAACCTTTTAATGAGTGTGAAAGGAAGCAATATCACTCAGCAATTTTTTCATGTTTAGAGAGTCTGAAAAGAGATCAAAGACGACTCCGGGGGGTTCATTTTTCGTATATCCATGCAAGCCCGAAAAAGAGATAAAAGGTTTCTCGGTTGCATTCTCATGTTTTTTCGAGCACGAGAAAGAAAAAATACTAAGCTCAGTATGCCCCCAGCTTGAAATCTAGTGGCTTAACTCTAGAATGATCATCAAAGGCTAGAGACATGCCCTCCAAGCTTCAATTCATTCACCGACTTTGAGGTTGTCACCAATTTCTCTACTAGACGGAGAAAAAGGATAAGAGTGGATGAAAAGAAGGTTCATGAGAGGTGACTATTTAATTTTTTAATGAGCTTGACACATGAAAATAACTATGCTCAACGCTCCAGGTTCAAGCCCTAGATTGTTGTTTCATTTTTTAACGAGCTTTCTACAGGGAGGAAAATTATGCTCAAATATTTTGTTTCAGTTTTTAACGAGATTGACACAGATAAGAGAAACTATGCTTGTGACCTCTATTTCATTTTTTAACGAGCTTTCTACAGAGGAGAGAAACTATGCTCATGGACTCTCCTTGATCATGGTTGCCAAGACAATAACGCTCTGGAAGGACACCATGTCAAGGGGCAAAAATTGGTCATGGAGTTTAATAGATCTTCACTGGATGGAAGAAAATCACTCTAGAAGGAACAAATGTCGAGGACCATGACAGAGGTAAGGAGATTGGGCTCCAATAGCCCTACCAAAGATATCACCATGTCAACTATCAGATCCAAATCATCGGAATTAGAAGGCATGGGAGAAAACAAAAAATCAACATCAGGAGGGAATATAGAGTCTATATCTCCCCAAATTTATTCACGAGGGAAAAGAAAAGAGGATCGATGATGGTTATCATCTCGAGGTAGCTCAGCAATGCTAATCATTTCTAGAATAGATTGATTAGAAGGAAAAATTGGGGAAATGTAGTCAATTGCAAATGACAAGGAACTTAACCGTGATGGCATCGAGTAATTGTCGGGTGCCAATAGATTTTGGTCATCCGAAGGGGGAGAAGTGGATTGGATAGAAACGTATGATGTTTCAGCTGGACTAAGTGGCATGGTCTCACCTAGTGCATCGAATTCCAATGAACTAGATACAATCCAAGGGTCAGATGATTCCAAAGATTGATAAGTCGTGGTCAAAATCATATCAACGGTAGCAATATGATGTGTAGTCGGTGGAAGTGGTGTAGGGAAGGTACCCATAAAGATAGAATATTTCATCAAGACAACACCAACGCTTTCATACGTGATCTTGTGATCTCCCAAGAATGGAATATTGTTGCTAGTGGGAGTGCGAGCATCAGGTGTACAGAAATCCAACTGATCGACAGTTAAAAATTTTCCCTGATGAGGAAATTGTACACATTGAAAGACTGACAAGGCAATGACAGTCATAGCATAAAACCAACTTCTTCCAAGTAACAAGTTGTAATCGAGGGGAGCATCGACCACCTTGACATCAACAGTGATGGTTTTACCACCCAACTGGATGGGCAGGGACTATAAAATCCCATGGGGATGAAAACCTCTCCCATCGAATGCACGTAACATCATTGGGTATTTGTTAATTGCAGGTGATTTTAAACTTTTCCAAAATGCTAAAGACATGACACAAGTAGAGGCTCCCTCATCCAAGATGGTTTGGTGGATTTGTTGATTGTGAACAACAACATCAACTTGGAAAGCAAGTTGATGGGAGAGTCGAGATGTATAATTGTCCAGGTTAAACATGATATGGTTGGATGACTCAGGATCAACAGTGGCAATAGCAACCAAGAGCGTTCTAAATTGATTGGGGCAGTGCTGTAGAAATTCTAATGCAGACATAACACACGGTGCTTGAGCCAAATCTTCAACAATGTTGTAGTTATGCGTAGAACGTGAACTAGGATTAAAGGTAGATTTACGGATAGTTCTCTTAGGAGGGCATAAGATAGATTTGAATGTAGGTTTCTCAATTTGAAGTGTTCCAGATAGAGGATTAACTGATGGAGGACTAACGGAGGACGATGATGGATCTGGTAAAGTACCGGTACCATTAGTGACTTTTCCTTTGTCAGGGTTACCTAGTGTGTCCTATGTCTTATAGTGAGTGTTCAAATTAATCCCATTAAACATATAAATATGTGCACTCATCGAGGCCTCATCATGAGGATGGCTAGAATTGCCCCCAGGAGAGGGGGTTTGAGCAACCATGGACTGTTGTTGTGTAAAAGGTTGAGTAATCACAATGGGTTATGAATTTCCCTGGAAAAATTTGGCCACTTCATTGCGATGTGGAAAATCTCACGTGTAGTGATCATCATCACAAATGATACACGGTAATTTCAGTTTCCGTTGTGGTTTCTTTTCGGTAGCATGTTTTTGAGCTTGATTTTTTGGTTGTTCATTGTTATTAGTATTTATTTATTTATTTTTTGTCTTCTTCTTACCTCCAGATTGTTATGAAGGGGCATATTGAACTGCATTCACCTCAGAGATCTGATTTTGGGGGGAGATAGAGGAGAGTGTGGTCGACTGGGAAGTAGATTAAGTTTTGACGGAACCAATAACACCATTCGCATGAGATGAGGATGACGGATTGGATGGATCGATATTAGCTCGAGTAGCATTTGGAAGAAAATCATACAAAGTGCTAGATTGTGAATAAACCAAATCTAAGTACTGAGCCCGAGCAATGGTTTCTTCCTCGGTGAACGTGCCACCCATAGCGACATCACGAGCGATCAGGGGTAAAAGTGATTTAGTAAACCACTCTACCAATAATATGTCAGGAATGATTACTTTGATCATCCTTTGTCATCATCTCCACTCATGAATATGATCAGAGATATGCACAGAGTCAGTTTGATGAAGGGAGGTCAAGAGTTTAGTACCTGTCTCATAGCGAATAGGTAGTTGAAAGTGTCTGAGGAAAGACATGGCAAGGTAGTTGAATTTCTGTACACCTTGGAAAAGATACCACTTTGTTGCAGAGCCAATAAGTGTTCGTTGGAAAAGATACAAACGTATAGAATCATCCATGAGGGAGTTTGATGAACACCACAAATGGAAAGTGATCACATGGTTATTTGGATCTTCTCCAGATTTTCTGTCAAATTTCAGAATATCACAAGGAAGTTTAGCTGGAATAACTGGCCAAACTGGTGAATGAAAAATAGGATCATTGGTTAACCGAGACAAGTCTGGGAGATCCAGAGTCACAAGGAAAGGTAGTTGTCAGTTAATTTGCAGATGATACTAGTGTGGCATAGGAACACCAGTACGACCATAAAATGGGTTAGGCAGATAATTGTAACCAGTAGGTCCTCCTACATACAGTTGTTGTTGACCAGGATAAGTAGGATTTGATGATGGATGAGAAACATTTTCATAAACCGATGGGTTCTGAGCATTACAATCTGGGTGATTTTCTTTCCCATGAGGAGGATAAACATGTTTCCCTTTATGAGCGTAAGGAGTATATCCCAGAGGTGGATATACATTAGACCCATGGGGAGGATAAGTTTGTTGTCCTTGAGGACTCCAGGTGGTGTTTGGGACACCCGGATAAGGTTGTCCATAAGACGGTCCGGAAGGAACAAGATTTGATATTCCTCCTTGTGGGTTATGATATGAGTGCCCCCCAACATGGGGTTGGGTAAATATGCCTCCAGAAGATGCTCCCCAGGATTGTGAAGGGTTTCCAGCAGACGACGGTTGCCCCCCTTCCAGCGGTGGATTAACGGTCGGGGTATGACTGGCAAAGGGAGGTTTCCCTCCAGGAAGAACATGAAAAGGGGGGTTTTCCCCAGGAGGGGTAGGCCTTCCATAGGATGGTGGTATTATAGGAGGGATAGGTATGCTAGATGGTGGTTTCCCTCCAGTCGGTTGTATTTGGCTGGAAAGGGTCTACATTCTCGGGTGAAAATATGTCCCAGGAAGATCGTGCGGAACATGTGGAGCTGTAGAGGGAAAGTTTGTAAAAGTGGGTGTAGGGATCGAAGTGCCTTGGGAATGAGTAGAGGTGATTCATAGTTTGACCAGATGGACCACTTTCAATAGGAGGGTCATGAGGATTAAAGGGTTATTGAAAGGATTCAAAATGTTCATAGAGATCGCGTCCTGATGAAGTCATCCATACAGAATGATCAGGTGTGGGATTTCTATCTACTGCAATGGTAGGAAGAATAGGAGTCCTATACTCATCACCAAAGTTTGGTTCTGTGGATCCCATATATGTGTCGGTAAAATCTCTCACAGGTAATTGTGGGACCTCTTCATCTATGACGTTCCCAAGAGAGTCTAAACGAAGAAAATGTGGTTTGAGAGGAATTGTCGACACAGACGTAGTGCGAGGAGTGGGATTCTCAACTGTAACCAAAGTGCCTTCTAGGTTGTCTAATGGAGGAGTAACAACACTCCCAACGTCAAATTGATTTTCTACCTCTCCACGGTAGTTGTCTTCTAGAGGGTTAGGAGATAAGGGTTGGTAGCCTTCTGGAGGCATCCCTTGCATCCTACGCGATTAGAGAAGACCTTTATCGTCTACAGGCTTAATTTTGGAGAATAACAGTACACGATGAAAATCTAGGGCCAACTAATGAAAAGAAACAACATATGCTAATAAAATCTAGGAATCAAAACCAAGAAAACAAGACTTCTCTCGATGATCGTACTAGCTAGTTATGAAATCCAACGTCGTGTGACCAAGTCAAGAAGGGGCTAGGATCTAGTGGAACAATTACAATGGCAACCTGCTTAACAGACTTTCACGTTGGTGCAAGATTCCATGTAGTAATTGTGGATTTACCCTCCAAGGAGCCCGAGTGAGTTTGACCAATGTCTTTTCTAGGTGTAGTGAGACTTCCCTTCACCGTCACCTCGTATAAGTACCTAAAGATTATGGAAACTAAGGACACCAACTTGTAGTCAACCCCTGGGCGGGTATAGTCGACAGTCCAATCCGAATGTATGGGAAGGATAATAAGTCTAAAATCAACTCGAGAGGCTCCCACACATAATCGTGGGTATACCCTCAAGTGACCCCCAATATACGATTTGATGACAACAAACAGTTGAACCACGGAGGGATAATCTCCATAATTCTCCCGAATGTGACCTCGTGTGTAACCCCTGTGTGAGAGGGGGATCCCAGAAATCCTATACGACAATTGTATTTTCTCTCCCTATCACAAGATGCTAATGCTTGTTTTGAAAACTTTGGAGAGTTGTACTCACAGCCTAATCCAAAGTGCTAATCCTAGTCTAATGTTAGTGGAAGATCCTAAAAACAAAATGTTCTAGATAATTTTTAATTAGCGTTCATTTTACAGTTGTTCTTTACTCAAAGGGTGTATGACGATGAAACTGATGGTATGATGACTCAATTTCCAAAAATTCACAAGAAAATGATAAGCATTCTTGTCTTTCGATGAATGACTATTTAAGAGAAAGAAAAAAAGTTGTTTTCACTATCAAACACTAAGATGCAATGTCCTAATACAATTGTTTCTCAATCAAATCCAATGTAATGCTAAAAATTTCAGAAATGCCTTCTAATATCCAAACCAATCACTAAAATATGTCCTTTTTCTTATATGCGAATGATAATCAGATGTAAAACTTCTAAATTTCAATTAGACTTCAGGATTAAACAATCAGAAGAAAACCTCACACAAAACAAAAATACACTCTTGTCGTGAAATAAACAAGAAGAACAAAGATAACCAAATTTGCAAACAAGAACCAAAAAAACCTCAAACAAAAGAAAATGTTGGAAAACTAACCTCAAAGATCAAATGGAAAGGTTCACAGACCTTTGGATTTCCTCACAAAATATTCCACTCAGTCGGATAAAGGAGAAGAAAACAACAAGTTAACTCTAGGTCAGCAAAGACAAAGAGTGACTTCAAGGCAAGGAAATAAAATGTGAAATTCCCAAACAAGAAGAGATCAATCCTTAGAAAACAGAGTGTTGAAGGCCAATACCAAGATAGACTGAGAGTATGAGACCCTGAGAAAATGAAAAAGGAAAAAACTGGACTCAGAAACTGAAAAACTAGAGGATTTTTCACTGAAAATGGGGTAGTGCTCTGGTGTAACGAGCACCAAATCATTCCAATGCTTTGTGTAAGAACACCAGGGAGTGTTGTCACTCTGATAGGAAGGGAAGGGGAGCGCTCTGCTTCAAAAGATCAGAAAAATGCCTAGAAACTCAAAAACTCAAGGAGATTCAGTCAATCAGGTTGATCATGATGAAATAAAGAGGCAATCAAACAAATCTAAGAATAAAAAAGACAGTATGGAGAGGGTCAAAAGAGTGGAAAAAGGTCCAAAACAAGATCTGGGAAAGGAAACAAAAATCAAAGCTCCTCCCTAGTGGAGTCGCCAATTTCTATTGTAGGTGAATCCCCCTGTGGACAAGTGGATTCCCTCTTGGTCTCTAGAATCCTAAGACCAAGATAGAAAAGTTATTAACATGAGAATTGACATCCTTTTAGATCTAATCACACTAATATACTAAGGAGAATAGGAAATATATGTACCTTATTAACGACATTTGTCCCTGCAAAGTCCAGGCTAAGCTTTGATCCTGAGCTCCCTGATAGGTCCTGTAGAACAAACAAAGATATAATGGAATTCCTACTCTACTGAGATTAGCTCAAACATAGATCCATCTACTATAGACAAACTCATGTGGAACAAACATCAGTTTGAAAGAAACATACCAAGCATTGATATATTGATGAGAACAAGTAAAAGTACTTACAATCCTTTGATGAGGGTGAAACAACTTCTTCCAGTTCTCCTTATCCAACCCCTTTTCTCAAGTAATATACACTAATTGATTTGATGACATCTCACTCATGAGATCATAAGTTTCACATCTCCAATATTTTCCATGTTCATACCACTTATAGGATCATAAGTTTGGTATCAATCTCTAGTCTCTTGCCCCTTTTCACCATGAGAATACCTCCTTATATAGCCTTGGAGAGGCCCAACCACTTGAGAGATCTTTGGGATAATTTGAGTATTCCTCTCCTTCAGTTGAGGATCTTCCCTAAGATCATTCCTTGACCATCTATTTGAATCCAACCACCTTCAAGAATTCAGGGATTTTTCCCTTATTTGTCTCAACAAACCCAAAACTCTCTCAGAAAAGAGTAGCACTCCCCCAAAAGGGTGCACAGAGCGCTCAAACACTCCCCCAAAGAGGCTCAGGGAGAAACAACACTCCCTGACAGTGGGTAGGGAAGCGCTCCTCTCCAAAATCCATTTTTTAGTGGTTCTTTCAGTGGAAAAAGGTTTGTACTGTCTGTCAACTGATTTCTCTTCTTCAAAACTAGTCTTTGAGGTGTCTTAAGTGTCTTTATGATGTCATTAGAGGCACAACATAGGCAAGATGGCAGTATGATGTTTGTGACACTTGCAACACTTGTGTTCAATATGCGACACTTGCGGACAAGATGTGACACTTACAACACTTGTAATGATGACACTTGTGACACTATTGAAGTGAGTAATTTTGAGGTGTAACATTAGTGTATACAATTAACAAGTGCGAGGGAAATCACCATTAATGTCAATGAATCCCAAGGTACTCTAGTACAATCCAATGAATGTGAATTAATGATCTAAAGTCGAACACTCTGTGGAATCTTCCAATCAGGAATCAATAATGAAAACCCACTGTCAAAAGCAAGGAAACCTACGATTGAGGCATGCAAGTTCCAAGGTACTAATTAGTTTCTAAGTCTAATTCTTGGATAATGAGTTGAAGTTGATAGGAAAAGACTCATCACAAGAAGGACTTAATGTATCCTCCATCAATGACATGAAGCGAGTAACAATATTTGAGGTAGATCAGAGCAAGAAGTGATTCAGGATTGACTCACAGATGGTCGATGCAATAGAAGGCTTAAGGACTGTAGAAATGGTCGATGTAATAGAAGGCTTTCTGGGTTGAAATTCTCTTTGAACATATTGACGACACAATAATTGTCTTGTCAACACTAACTCAACAATAGGGATCACAGACCAAGATGTAATCTTATAAAGGAGTATGATCAAGAGAAAAGAGGATTTTCCAACCTAGACACAAAGTGAGTGAAAGGGTGTCATGTTCAAGAGTGACTCTTCCATAGAATACAGGTTTAGATACATTTCTTTCCCAATTTTTCCCCCACCATTTTTGGTGAGTACCTCTTTATTTTTACACAAGATTGAGGAGGATAACATATGCTTGAACTATAAGCTCATCCTTCAGATGAGTCCCTCAAAGTACGTTTAATGAAACCTAGGAAGGAGTGGTTTAGTCCCATATGGGCCTTCCAATGTTTATTTTACGAGTCCAAAGAAAGAAAACTTAGGGGTTTTTCATATTTAGAGAGCCTAAAAAACATTTAAAGAAAACTCCAAAATTTCTTTTTTCATAAAGTAGTCTGACGAGACCGAAAAAGAGATAACATACCTCTCATTAGATGTTTTCTTCAAATAATTTAAAGAACGTGAAAAGAACAAGATCTCTCGGCAATATTTTCATGTTTAGAGAGTCTGAAAAGAGATTAAAGGGAACTCCAAGGGGTTCCTTTTTCGTATTACCAATGTGAGTCTGAAAAAAGTGATAAAATTTTACTCGATTAAATTCTCATGTATTTATGAGCACAATAAAGAACAAAGAATAAGCTCGAGATTGTTTTCATTTTTACACAAGCTTAAAATTAAAAAAAACTATGCTTGGGATATTTTTTATTTTTACACAAACTTAAAACTAAACAAAACTGTGCTTGGACCTGGTTTCATTTTTATACAATATTGAACCAGATGAAACTATGCTTGAGGTAGGTGGTTTCATTTTTACACAAGATTGAACCATAGAAAACTGTGCTTGGACTTCCCAACACCAAATACAGGGATGGTTGGTACTTAGCCCCTAGCTTAAGAAGCTAGTAACTTAACTTCAACATGAATTCAGAGGCTATAATCAAAGTCCCCCCAAGATTCGGTTCATATAACAACACAAGAGGATGAAAGGAAGCTTCAAATACTACACGTAACAAAGTACTTGACTCAAACAGAGAGGGCGAAAACTATTTCATTTTTTAATGACATTGAAACAGGAACAAGAACTATGCTCGAGAATCCAGGTTCAATCCCTAGACCTTTGTTTCATTTTTTAATGAGCTTGACACATAAACAAGAACTATGCTCACAAGCGTTGTTTCATGTTTTAACGAGATTGCTACAAAGACGCGAAAACTATCCTCACAATATGGTTTCATTTTTTAATGAGCTTGAAATCAGAAGATCATGCTCAAAAGACTCTTCTTGATCATGTCTTCCAAGAGGAAAATGCTCTGGAAGGACACCATGTTAAGGGACAAAAATGGATCATGGATCCCAAGAGATCTTCATTTGACGGAAGAAACACACTCTGGAAGTAACACATGTCGAGGGCCACGATAGGGGTAAGGAGATCAGGATCTAAAAGCCCTATTGAAGAGATCACCATGTCAACTACCGGATCTAAGTTATAAGAGACTGACATTACAATTAGAGGTTCATCTTCATCATCATCTGAAGGCATGGGAGACAATGCCACATAATTGATCTGTGGCAGGGGTGATATCGTCTGCATATAATAACCATTCATGGAGTTCGTTGGGTTGAAGGTCAAGTCAGGAACAAAAAATGAAAGTTGATCAATAGTCAAAATTCTTCCATTGTGAGGGAAAGATATCATACGAAAAAGATTGGACACGGTAGCTTTCATGGAATAGACATAATCTCTCCCAAGGAGTAAATCGAAATCCAAGGCATCTTGGACTACCATGACATCAATAACAACAGTTTTCCCTCCCAAAGTTATGGGAAACTAAGGATCCCTAAAGGTTGATCGGTTCTTCTGTTGAAAGCCAACAGATTCAGCATAATTGGCACAAGTTGAGGATAACCCAAATATTTCCAAGCAAAAGAGGACAAAATACTAACAGACGAACCTTCATCTATCAACGTTTGAGGAACGTCCCGACCAAAAAAATATACTGTAATCTTGAAAGGAATGTGAGAGGGAAGATGAGGTCCATTTAGCGCACCCCAATCAAAAAGGACAACCTTGTTACTTGGAGGGGGTTCCATGGGAGAAGGAGGAATGCCCCCCAACATAGTAGAATATGTATCAATGAGAAAAAAATGGGTAGTATCGAACTTACTCTCTAGCGAGAGAGTAGGATCAACTGATGACGAGATCAGATCGATCACTTGAGTTGCATTCTCCAAGGGGAGAATGGGGTCAACAACTAGAAAAGGATCAACCACTTGGCTTTCACTCTCTAACAGGAGACTGGGATCGACCAAGGATAGGACCAGATCGACCACTTTATGAACTGGTGCAACTAAGGACGTGACCAGATTGACTACATGATCAACTAGGCTGACCGATGAAGGGACCAGATTGATCATTCCATCAACTACAGGTGGGTCAAGAGTAAGCTTACGATAAGCAGCTGGAAGTTGAGTATGTGAAATAGTCATGTCTTCCAGCAATTTTGAGGCTTCGTCCATACGAAGGAAAAGGTGATTTGTATGAATTCCTTTGCATAACATGCACAAGAACTTGACTCTACTTTTGTTCTTCCCCACAATATCTTAACTAGTTGATGGGAGGTCATCAACATGTTGTTCAGAGGTTGACGACATGGGCTAGCAAGGGTGTGCAGACCATGCTTCTATAACCTTGTATAGACCAAGGAAATCCTTAAGAATATGGCTACCCTTACAAAGTCTGCAAGGGTACTTGGGCTTACGATTTGTTTTGGTGATCTTGGCACCATCAACACTCCCAACACAATTATCAGTAATTGGTTGTTTTCCAACATGTCCAGCAGTGGTTGAATTTTTGGACCCTTCCTTATTTTTCTTCTTCTTAATATTCCTTTTCTTCTTCTTCTTATCCACTAGGTGACTAGCGTCATCGCTCTCACTCAATGAAGAATATGAAATGGAAGAAGACCTTGCAAATGAAGAAGGTGAAGAAGATATTACTGGTGAATAAGGTGAAAGATCAACATGAGGTTTATGTTATTTGGGGGAAGTGTTTACAACACTAGGTGCAGTGGGGATTACCTGAGTGGAAAAAAACCATACCGGTAATCTAATTGTGAGACTTGAAAGGATCAGAGTAGCGATGTGAGGAGGACCAATGTTTTCGTAAGAAGGAAAAACAAAAGGTTCCCCTAGAAAAGGGGTTCCTTCATTGGTCATTCCGGAAACTAACACCATTAAATAAATATCCAACCTAGAGTCTGCTAGGGAAAACAAACAGCACATGCTAAAAATATAGTAAGCAAACAAGAAAACAAAACCTTCTTATAATGAACACACTACTTGGTGATGAAATCCAACGTCGCGGGAACAATGTACGAAGGGGATAAGATAGAGCGGGTGGAAAATTTACGTTGATGACTTACTTAAATGACTTACACCCTAGTGCAATATTCCACATATAAACGTGGGTATACCCTCCAAGGAGCCCGAGTGAGTTTGGCCAATGTCGATTCCAGGTACCGTGAAGACTTTCCCCTCCACAATCACCTCGTGTAAAGACCCTAAAGAGATAGGCCACTAAAGTTACCAATTACGACAATGATGCCTGGGAAAATAGTCAAAATTTTGATCCATGTGCAAAGGAAGAATATCTAATCCTAAAATCAACATGAGAAGCTCCCACACATAATTGTGGGTATACTCTCAAGTGAACCCCAATAATACACACAATATCTACACTAAGACCAACAAATTAGGGTGAGTAACTCTACCAGTCCTAATGCGACCTCGTGATTGACCATTTTGTTAGAAGGGATTCCCAGGACAAAATGTAGCAACTGAATTTCACTGCTCCCTAACTCAAGATACTATGTTTGTTTGCATATTTGGAAAGTTATCTTTCACACCTATTCCAAATCCCTACCACCAATCCAATGTAGTTTTTCTACCAAAAAACATAAAAATTTCTAATCAATTTTTATAAGCGCTTTATTTTATGGTTGTTGTTTACTCAATAGGAAAATGGCATGGACTAAATGATGTTTTGACCAACTCTAAACAATGAAAATAAATGATAATGCAAATATTTCACTTCGATGAAAGCTATGTTAGGAGAAGGAGAAAACGTTTATCATTCCCAGATGAACAATGTCCCAAAATTGTATTAAATTCATCAATATCAAGATCTTCAAGAAATGATCCTAACAGATCTTCAAGAATTGTTTTTAATATTTCAAGATCAAAAATGCCAAAAACCATGCAATTTCACTACTTCAAATGAAAAGATGCCCCCAATATAATGCAAAGCAAGAAATTAAAAACTTTTTGTTTCAAAGATAGACTAAAATCAATAGTGATTCACTTCAAAACAAAAACAACCCAAACTAAGTTTCTCTTTTAACACGAATTATTCAGGAAAAAAATGTGTTCTTTCACTAAAAAATTCTAAAGAAAAGCAATTCTTTGTAACTAAACGACACTCAAAGTAGGAGACCAAATATTTAAAAAGAAAACAAAGAAAAAACCAAGCAAAGAATGTCTAAAAGAAGATTCTAATTTTCCAAGTAGATTGTAAAAATACCATAATCAATCTCAAAAATTCACCCCACAACTAAATCACAGATCTGGGTAAAGAAGAAAAATTTGACTCTCCCTCCAAAAAAACATTCTACAGGAATCGTCGCAAGCAGGGGTAACTACACAGTGCGACGATCAAGGATCGTTACAGGCAAGGGTAACTACAGAGTGTGACATCATCGCACTAGCTTCCACAGACAGAGTGCAACGATTTCTGAACATACAAAGGTTTTATAGGGATCGTCGCAGGCTATAAAAAGATAGGGTGCGACGATGACTGAAAACACAAGAAAAATGAAAAAAAGTCAGGATTTCCAAAAGAATTTTCAATACCAGAGGACCAACATGGATCACCCAATGACTCAGTAAATCAGAATAAAATCAAAAAATCAAGGAAACAAAACAATCTAGGAAAACAATCCGTCCCCAGTATGGTCGCCAATTTTGTTATCGGACTAATCAGTAAGTGCAGGCACAAACAGATCTCCCTAGCTTCACTGTGAAACTAGAACAAAACAAGATAGTACACTACTCTTTCCTTAGATTTCAATTATCAAATAAGAAGTGGATCTAGAACATACCTTTTAAATATCAAAGATCCACTTTCTCTAATGTGATCCAAGTTCCATCGCGAGGCTTATGGAGAAACATCTACAAATACACACAAGCCATCGAAGACAAGAATAATACAAGAAATATTTGATATGAAACTATGTATGTGATCAAGGAATCATACAATATGGACAAATAAGATTCATATAGGAAAGAAAAGTGCATCTGTATTAAATAATAGAAAGAGAGATTACAACCAAAGCCTTAATGTCGTAAGTTCCCTTCCAACTGTCCCTCATTTCCCACACACTTATGCTCCAAGAATTCATTGACTATGGATCTAGAAATCACTCACAATCTATCTTGACAAATAAAATCTCAAACCCACTCTAACCAAGCTAACAATCTCAAGACAAATTTCCAATCTACAAGCTCTAGCCAACTTTCTCCATGAGAGCTCCTCTCCTTTTATAAGTTGAAGAGGATAAGGTGATGAGTTTAGGATGATCCCACTAAATCAGAGAAGCAAGTAAGATCCAAACCTATTGGAGGACACCTCACCACAGAAGCTTCTCCTTCTAGAAGTAATGAGAAGATTCTTGTTTTCCCCATGTACAAAAATCATCACACCCCTAGAGTTGAGAAGAGTACGACGACATCATAGGCCAAGTATAGTACATCATGTGATGATCTTGGATTGTCGCACCCATAGAACTAGACATGGTGTGACGATCCTCCTTACTAGGGTTTTACAAAGGAAAATATGATTTCATCTCTCAGGAAAAGTTCTTCTCCCTTCTTTCCTCAGGAATTCAGGCCATTGATCCCTCTAAAGACAACATAAATGTTTACATAATTAATGGTCATAAGAGTGACAAAAATAATGTGTAACAATAGGGGGCAATGATCAGGCATCGGCGTGCCCTGTGGATGGTGCAGCCTGTGACTAACCTTCCTTAATAGGGTTTTTAGAAAGAGAAAGGCAGTCACTTTCCTCATGAAGAAAGGCTCTTTTGGGGAACATGAACACATGTTGTCAATGGATCACTGGGTGACCAAAATAATGTGTAACAAGAATACCTACATCTTTTTGAATATTTTGAAAATCTTGATGATATGGTGTAAAATAATTGCACTGAGGAAATTGGAGGGGATTGTAATACCCCCAAGGCCAAGCCCCTAAATTTAATAATGAATTGTAAACATGTTTCATAGGATGGTGAGAAAAGTAATGTTAAGCTAGGAGGCTTATGTGATAGTTGGGCCAGAGAGCCTAGGATGTTAAGGCGAGGAGCTTGTTTTGTATATGTAAATATTCAAATCATTAATATAAAAGAATCATTGCATGTAGACTGACCACGATGAAATAGTATGGGAGACTAGGCTACACTAGGATGGGTAAGGGAGGGGGATGAGAGGCTAGAAAAATGGGCTAACCTTAAGAGCTTAAATCCCATAGAATAATTTATATTATTATTCTAAATGTTGTAAGAAGGATATGAATTTATCCTAAGTTCCTTTGGGGAAGGGGAACTACTTCCAAATGGAGAGGAACGTGCTTCATGAGCACCATGTTTCATCTCAAGAACATGCAAATATATGTGGGTATTTTGATTGTTTAGCGGAAAATTTTTCCATTCCTTCCACTCACGCATGCAACAAGAAGGCAAGCAATAAATCCTAGAACACCATTGTTGAACCTTCAACCATCCTGAACCTCTACAACAAGCCCAAATTGATATCTTTGTTGAACCTGTACCCTGTGGGTTTCCTATGTTTCAATTGGCCATTTTTCCCCACACGTTCATCGTTGGGATTCTTGTCATCCCTTGTCCAATTCATACAAGCACTAAACAAGCATGCATTCATAGCCAATTCCGCCATTATGAAACTTTGTAATTTGTTGAGGCATCCCCTTGCCTTACCCGATTTTATATTGGTATTTGAAGAGGGGGGTTGTCAGGCCCGTGGTTGAAGAAGCAGGTTTTCAGTACTGTGAGAAACTCTCTTTGAGTGAGAGAGTTGTTGGGGAAGTGAGTTCTTCTGGAGGGAGTCTAGTAGTAGCTACAAATCTCTGAGAATTTCTGTCAGGCCTGTTGTTGAATCCCTAGAAGGGAGGTGGAGCGGTCTATGGACTATGTGACAGTGAAGGTGTATACTCCTGGGGTGGGACAGGCATGTGGGGAATGAGAGTTTGTGAGCGGTGGGCATAAGTGGATCCTTGGAAGAAATCCTTCTTGTAGGCTAGTGGAACTTCCTGTTGTCCTTTCCTATCCTAGGAATCCCTTTCCCAGTGGATTTTAGTCCCAACTCGTGGGTGACCCACTGCTGAGAGTGATGATAAGTGTGGTATAAGGATGGGAGGTTCGTGGAAGGTCTACACATAGTTGATGCACTACATATAACATATAAGTATCATTTATGTGCTTGATGGTTAAATGATGTATTTTAGTGCATGTATGTGATTCTTATAATAATATCATGTGTTTCGTTGCATGTATGCTTTCATGTTATCTTTGTTTATTTTTTTTAAGTTTATATGTGATTTATTCCACAATGAGATCTGTCTATCATTTCCTAGTAGGTCTATGTTTGGGAATGGATAGTTTTAATTACCTATAACAGAGCTTGAGACCGTGTGTGTCTGACGTTGCATTTTCCCTGGCGACGATGGCTAGGGGATGTTACAATATGGTATCAGAGAAGTTTGGTTTTGGAGTAGTGGCACTGTCACGACGAGAGTGGCCGAAGAACGTCACAATATGGTATCAGAGCATGAAATTTTTAAGTGGCATGATCCGGACTGGTAGGTTGGGTATGTTACACCCACGCATATGTACTAAGATGTAATTGATATAGTCATGCATAGTGCGTGAATGTATCGACCGCTAGTGTGCACATGTAAGCAGGGATATGAATTTCAACCACAGGGTCTAGTGTGGGGGTTGGAAACAGATATCAAAATAATATTCTCGCTAATGTGCATGGATTTTGGAAGGAAAACCATGCACATATACACGTATTTTATATGAAACGTCGTGCATATGTGTGTGTCTATCTGGGTTTCAGTTGCAGGGTTGACACATGACTATTAAGTGAATAATCACACTAAAGTGCATAGCTGTTAGCTAAACAATCACACATAAGTATGCAATTGTTAAGAAAACAGTTGTAAAGAAGTGCACAATTGTTCAGGGGAAAATCACATAGGAAAACATGGTTTTCTTTGGTTGGGTTTGGGAAGTTATTATCAATGATGAAAACTAATACAGATCTATTGGACTAGATGCAGGTTGCATATTAATGTGAGAGGATGTCGGTTCAGTGGCGTGAGAGAGACGGGGAGTCTCTATGGAGGATGGTGGGGGAGGATTCATGCATCCGGTGGCATCTAGCTCAAGTCGGGCTATTGACATTTATTGACTGTGTGTTGATCCGGTGATAGGAGGCACTTATGGACTTCATCGTGTGGATGTGGCAGCCTGATCGATATGTTTTTGTGGTGCGAGGGAGGAAGATATGCATCTCTGTAGATATATATATCTATTTTCTGTCAGGATTCCCTTTTCGAGGAGCGGAGTTGACCGCACAGTCTAGGATCCCTGTAGGGGTGACTGTGGGGGATCTCTCCCGCCGCTACTACTCAGGGAAAATGGTGATGAGTGGTGGTTCACTGTGTATAGTCATTATTTATTCCCTAGAGATGTAGGGTTTTTCCATGATGGTGGTATGGGTGTACAGGTCCTTGGGGACCCAACGCATCTCGGGCCCAACACATCTCAAGTTCTCAGATGGTTATTGTTGAGGAGGCGATGGGGAGACGGATGTTTTCCTAGGCTCGCGTGATGCGTGAGTGTATGGTAGCCCAGTTCGACAGGTCTATGGTGGAAAGGGGCAGTGATTTTTCCTTCGGCTCTATCCTATGTGCTTTTATCTTTGAGTGGGTGGTCCTGATACGCCCGTAGAAGATTTTGGACCCGCATGGGGTGCGTGATCCTAGGTTGGTGAGGTGGGCACATATATTGCCCCGCTAGGGAGGTGGTCGTGTGGGACAATATTTTATGACCTTGTTTGAGAGGGTCTGGTGGTATACTCCATAGGTTTTATATAACTTCTCATATCATGGGATTGATTTTTGATAGCACCCTGATATGCGCTTTCCACTAGGTGAGGAGTGGGGTGACATAGGTGAGAATTTTTTACTTTCGCATCTTTTCATATGCTTTGATTTGATATGATTGTGTATCCTGATTACTGATGCATCCTTTTATTTTTGGATATGGAGATGTGGGTCCAAGTGGATGAGAGGCAGACGCAGCTTAAGGATTAGAGGATGAGTTGGATACAAAAGGGCAGGTGAGGAGGATTCACAAATATGTTCATCCTAGGGAAAGTCCATCCCATGTAGTGATGGCAGGGCCAGAAGCTAGGTAGGGTAGAGAGAAAGAGGAGCCCAAGACTGAGAAATGGAGGAGTTGAGATGGAATTTCAAGTTTGTACTAGATGGGGTACCAAAGGACCTGTGGCCATGGGGTTGGGATGAGGGAGTCTTGGAGCAGTGCATTGGCAGGGATCTGCATTAGCGATACTTGGTTCAATGTGAATAATTAGCAAGGGTTTCCATGATTTGGTGGATCCCTATGAGATATATGCCCCTAGGGGGGGGACCACCCAACTAGTGGGGATGTACCCCAGTTAGGGTCACCCTAGATGATAGGGAGACATTTTATAGGCTGAGCCTAATTTTGTACGATGTATAGGATTCTTATGAACTCCCATTTTTTAAAGACTAATTGATTGAGATGGCCTGGTCAGTGGAGCTAAGGCATGTTGTATTTTTGTATCAAACACATATTTGACATTTGTTGATCTATATATGAATATATTGTTCGGTTATGTTTATGTGTTTGATGTTTTGATGATATGGTTGGTGCACTTGTTTTTATTAAATGTTGGATATGATGTGTATGTTTAATGTGATAAATTTCAATCTAGTAATTGATTTTCCATGTGATCTTCCATTTGATTGAGGTTTCTAGAAATATGAGTAAATGTGATGGAATCAAAATTCTGTAACAGGAGTTTGACTTACAGTTACTTGCGATAAATACATGGATCTCGAAAATGATACACATTGTTGAGTTGATGGACGATGACCTGAGAATCTAGGAGAACGCTAAGGTGATGAATATGATGGTGACTAGCCTCAAAGAGGAGATCAATGACAACAACATATTATTCTTGGCTATTGGTGGTAGGACCGAGGCATATGTCATTGGTATGAAGAAACACGTGGTTGGGGGTGTAAATGGACCAGGCTACCAAAGTGAGATTCTAGGTCCAGCGACTAGCTTCGTTCACGTACCCGATGTGATAAGGGAATGAAGGATTCATCTGTTGAAAAATAAGGACATAGGATTATGCATGTGTCATGAGAAAGCTAAATCCATAAAACAAAGGATAAAACACAACTAGGAAAGAAAGAAAACCTAAGGTAAAAGGGTTACGCTCAGGGGTAAAATTTCTTCAAATATAACCCATTGACCAGGTCCTTGAGGGTAGCCCCTTCTAGGTGAGCCATGATGTAGGCTCCCTTAGTAAGGAAATTGCAGATGACATCGGGTCCCCGCCAAAGGGACTCAATTTTTTTGTGGCCGAGAGTATCATGGGAAATATCATAAGCCAACACAAGTTTTCCTTTGGTAAAATATCGAAGGTTGACTTAGTGGTTGAAGGTGGATTTGGACCAATTTTTAGCTGCTTCGTTGTGTTCTAGTGAGTCCCTCTAATCTTTGTCGAGAGATACAAGGGTGATAAACCTTTTCTCCAGTGGAAAAGTGTTGGGTAGGATCTCAATCGTTGTTCGTAGTGTTTGGATTTTTCACTCGATGGGGTGTATGGAATCGACGTCATGGACTAAGTGGAAGGACATGAAAATGGTAGTCATTTTGATAGTTGTCGGATATTCCCATAAGGCTGAGAAAAGCATATGATTCCAATTGGTCTTTTGTTTTTCAACCATGTGTTGAAGCATAGATTTGAGAACTTTGTTCACAGCCTTGAATTTCCCATTATATTGTGGGTAATAGGGTGAGGCGAACTCATGGGTGAATCCCAATTTGGCATATAACTATGCGAAGTCTTTGTTTTCAAAGTGCTTACCATGGTAGGAGACTAGTTGTAGGGGGGGGCCAAAGTGGGAGATGACATGGTCGAAGAAAAAATGCATCATTGTGTTGGTTGTATTAGTGAATGTGGGGATAGCTTCATCCCACTTGGTGAAGTAGTCAAAAACGACTATGATGTATTTGTGTCCATTGTTGGACGGAAGATTACATGTCATAAAATCAATGCCCCATTTACAAAAGGGGTCCTCTATGATGACTGGGTGTAGGAGGTTTGGGGGTTCTCGAGCCTTATGTGCATATAACTGACATGTGTCACATCATTTAACAGTGTAGACACAATCATGAAACAATGTGGGTCAAAACTTCCCTACCCAGATGATATTTTGGGAAGTGGACATGCCTGACAAGTGGTCATCACATGGGCCACTATGACAATCATCAAGAATGGTTTCTACCTCTTCGAGGGTGAGGCATCATTGAAGGATAGTGTTGATGCCTCGTTGATAGAGAACATTGTCAATGAGGAGGTTACATGAGGCTTGGTGTTGGATACAACGATGGTCATCTCGAGACAGGTGAGGATCGAATTTTTGAGTTTGGAGGTAGACCAAAATATCGTTGTACCATGGGTCTGTGAATGATATGAGGAATATATGTTCATTGGGGAAATCCTCATTGACCGAGGGATCAAAGGAGTTATATAGAAAGTCTACAAATAGTTCAACGAGGAAAAGGGATTTTTTTCTCTTTGGGGTGGTAAAATCTAGGTCATATTCTTGAACAATGATGATCCAGGGAGTGAATTTTCCATTGATCTTGTGCTAGCTCAAGAGGTAATGCATAGGGTTTGAATCTTCCACAAATTTGGTAGTACGAAGAAAGATGTAGTGGCACAACTTTTGAACTGTGAGGATGACTACTAGAGACAGATTCTCCTCATTATTTCATTTGAGTGGCAGCCTAGAGAGATTATTGTTGATGTAGTATATAACATGTTCGTGTTGATCATCGTTAACCTGGACGAGGATCCCGGTGAAGGAAAATTCTGAGGAAGATAGGTAGAGTATGTAATCTCTATCATAGTCTGGGGGACTAATTAAGGGGGGCTTTGTTGAGTGCATATTTGAGTGAATCAAAGGCTACTTGGGCATGGTGTTATGAGTGAAATGAGGTATCCCATCTGAGTAATCGTAGGAAACCATGTGAGTGAATGGCATAGTCAGGGATGAAACTCCACAAGAAACTAGATTTTCCTTGGAGGCTCTCTAACTAACGTAAGTTCATAGGAGGGGTAATTTCATTTATCTCCAGAACTTTAAGGGGGTCTATAGTGATGCCTTGCTAGGAAACAATAAATCCCAACAAGTGGCCTACAGTGACACAAAAGAAACATTTAAGCGAGTTGAGCCGGATGTTGTACCTTTGACAATGTTCAAATATGATCCATAGATCCTTTATGTGTTGGGAATGTTTCTTGGACTAAGTAGTGAGATCATCCAAGTAGGGAAAAATGATGTTAGCGAGATCATGAAAGGTTTATGTCATCGCGCGTTGTAAAGTTTCCATGGCATTTTTTAGTCCAAAGGGCATGACGCGATAGGAAAATGTACCCCAGGGGGTTGTGAAGGCAGTTTTGTATTGATCTGCATCGACAATTTGGATCTAGTTATAGCTGGAAAATCCATCCATGAGGGAAATTACTTCATGACCGGCATATGAATTGATGACTTGATCGATGAAAGGGGTAGGGAATTTGTCTTTGGGACAAGCTTAGTTGAGATCACAGAAGTATGTGAAAACTCAAATGGTGCCCTATTTTTTATTGATAGGGACACGATTGGAGACCCAACATGTGTATGGGATGGGGTATATGAATCCAATTGTACGTAGTTTTTTTATGCCATCTTTTATTGCCATAGATTTGGAAGGGTGAAGGGGGAATTTCTTTTGGCGAATAGGGGCATTGTCAAGACAAGTGTCAATGTGATGTTCAACAATGGTTGGGTCTAACCCAGGCATTTTGGTGTATGACCAGGAAAACACATCCCGATATTACTGGAAGAGGACTTTGTATGCTACAATTTTTTCAAGGGAGCATGTTTCCCCTAGGGTAATTTATTCCACAACATTGGGTTTGACCAAGATGTCGATCTTGATTGTGGGTGGGATATTGGCCATGCTACCTTCTTCAAACGCATCAGGCGCGATATTGGAATTTTGAACCAGTATACATGGCTAGAGGGTATGAAATATTTAGCTTCGTTGGTACAAACATGGGTGTCTGTGGGTGGTTGAAAGGATTTGTGCACCATAAAAATGGATCGATGATGAAAATCATCCTAGGAGTAATCTGGTGTGCATAGGACCTCTAAAATGTCTTCATCAGATTGAAAGGTGATTGAGTATAGAAAGTATGTAACAGGCGAGAGCAGGGTGTCTAAAATCATGGGGGTAGTAGTTGAGTCATCTATGGATAGGGGTGGATTTGAGAATTGGATATCATAATTGGACTCTGAGGTATATGGAACTACAGGAGGGGAATATGAAATGTCAATAGACATCATGAAACAAATATCCATATACAAGTGATGAATTGGACATATAATGGTATGGATGAGGGGGAATCTCATAAATTGGTGTTACAGGGGAGTTTGGAGGATTGGATAGAAAGTCTATGCCTCATGGTGGAATATATATGGTAAGTGGATTTGAAGGACAGAGGTTTGGTCATGGAGGGGGGATATCATAATTGTTGGGATGAGGATTGTGAGAAATTTGACCCATCTGGGTGTGTACGGGTGGTGTAATGGGTGGGATGAAATCCCTCCAACGTGTTCATCCCTCAGTGATGAGTGTCCATTGATATTTGTAATGATCCATTTGGTGGCACAATTCGTAATGGAATCTCATGCACTCATTAACTGATGTAGAAATATAGTGAATATCAGTAATGGTTGATACAAAGGAGGATGTGGGTAATATGGTTTGGCATACCACTGCTAGGGTATTCCTAAATTGAGGGAGGGTTGGGTAGTGGTGCGTGTAATGTCCATGTTGAGACAATATCACACAAGCGTTCTTAGTAATCAAACTAGGGGGTTTAGAAGAGGAAAGTTCGTGTGGGGTTGGTGGAGTTGCAGGTGTGGGTAATAGTGGTGTACTTATGAGTTTTTGAATGAGATTCTGCAACTCGGGTAAAGTGGGGAAGAGGTTGGTAGGGTTTCCAAAAGTGTTGTGGAATGTGCATGGGGGTGGTATGCGGGGTGGTATGGTGGCATGTGCCTCGTTGGTTTGTGGTAGTGCCCCCTGTTCTAGATTTAACATCTCCTTTAGTGGTAATATTTCCCCCAACTGTGTGACCAATTGGGTGAGTGGATGGATGAGCCACTGATTGCAGTAATGAGACCACAGGTTGCGGTGGAAGAGATAAAACCACTACCATAGATGATGGTTCTAGATACCATATAGGGATGGCTATGCCCATATTTTCTAAGGTGAGGGTAGTAGAAACTTGATATGTTGTTACTCATGGGAAAGGATAAAATAAGGGTATTTGGGTAATGGCATGTGTGACCATTTTCAAAATAGGGACTTGACCCATGGGTGGTGGGTTTTTGATGGGTTCTCCTACAGGTGGCTTCTTAGGAAGTGTATCTTGTGTAAGAGGGAGGGTAGAGGGTGGTTCAATCAGTCTCTAGAAGGAGGGGTGTTAGGAATCTCAACCCCATCTAAGGTAACTATACAAACATAGTTTATGTCGAGGGTGGGGCCAAGGTACCCTGGATATGAGCCTATCAAGGATGGGTCATGAAATATTCTTGGGCCAACATCTACCATTGGTACAAGGTCAACACTTGAGCGGATGAGAGGTGAGATGTTATCAATGTTTCTTGATTGGTTAGGTTCATAGTGGGTTAGTTGGTCAATGGTGACCATCTTCCCATTGTGGGGGAATAACATGGTATGAAAGACTAAGGAATATACATCCTGCATGGCATACACATAACTTCAGCCGAAAAGGATATTGTAATTCAATGGAGAATCTATGACTTCTATGTCTATTAGGATTGTCTTGCCACATAATTCCATCAAAACATTTTGATACAGGCCCTCTAGTTGGGAGGGTCTACCATCATAAGCAAGAAGGGTGATGGAGGAGGGGATCAACTCTGGGCAACCGAGTTGTTTCCATATAGTTTTGAACATAATGCAAGTAGAGGCTCCTTCATCAATGATGTAATGGTGAATGGTGATATTCTATATTTTGACAAGAATCTAGAATGCAACTAAGGATGGGAGTTGTGGGTATTCTTTGTCTAAGTTAAATTTGATTAGATGGGTGTTTGCAGGATCGATTACCCCCAATTTGGAGAGTAAATCCTTTTGTTGGTATGGGCATGTTTGCAGTTCTTCCATAATGAACATGGAAATGGGGGATTGTAAGAGATCATCAATAATACTATATCTATGGTCCACTTGGGCATGGGGATTATGCACATTCTTGTGTAATGGTGTGTTGGGTATGCAGGTGATGGCTTCATTTTTAAGGAGAGGGATCATCAAAGGTTTTTATGTTGGTGTTTGGGGATCTTCTAAAGTGGTGGGTAATGGATCTATGGGTGTGTATTATTGGTGATTGCATGTTTGTAAGAGGATTTCCTCTTCAGTGGTGAGGAGGATACTGCGGTTGGTGGTGTTCCCTGAGTGGGACTGGCCAAGTGGAGGGAACTTCCCTTGTGGGTGTGGGCATTGGGCCACATCTGGTTGAGTGTTAATGACTCCTTGGTGGGGGATTAGGTTTTGTAAGACCGTCGGTGGTGGTGGTTGTATATAAGTGGGAGTTACTTGTGGCGTACCTTGGGGATTAGGTTCCCTTTGGGGGTTCATGGCATCCTTCACACATTTATAATCAACAATTTGGGGGAAATGATGAGTGTAGTGCCTATATTATCCACATAATTCACAAGGTCAGTTGGTTCAAAGATTGTTATTGCGCCCTTGGCATGGTTGTCCATTATTATTTCCCCCTTGAGGATTTGGATTGGGTGGACACTGGTTGCCTCCAACGTGGGGATTTTATTGAGGGGATTTCCCTCCCTACCCTCGGTTCCTATTCTTTCCTTTCTTCCATTTATTGTTGGATTGGTGAGGTGGATTGGTCGTATTCAACTATTCAAAATCTTGAACCTGTTGAAGAGGGGAAGGTTGGATGAAATTGACCCCTGCCTGAAGTTGTCCATGTGGGGGTCCA
>SNQJ01S0015532.1:115671-140942 GCA_010110895.2 Picea sitchensis
TGAAGTTTTTGGTGGAGGAACCAATTGTGGGACATGTATTGATTGAGGGAGGGACATGGGTAGATGTGTACTCATGGTAGGAAGAGGATATTCCATGAATGGTGGGGGGGTGGGAAAGGGTAATATGAGGTTCCCCCATATGGTGGAAAGTATGGATTGGTTCTGTATGCGAGTACCTACTGTGCGTGTGGTTGAAGGTGGGCAGTGGAGCCAATCAACCCATCAACAACATGTGATGTTCTAGGTTTTCTTGACCGAAGGGAAAAGGACGAGGAAAATATGGAAGAACAGTGTATAGGTACCTTAATTGGGAGTATATGAGGTCAAAATGTTGTGTCTTAGTGATGGATTCATATTCAGTTCCAGGGAGGGTTGTAGCCACATCTTTGGCAAGGGTAGGGACAAGTGATTGGAGGAACCAATATAGCCTTTTTTGTGGGGTGGTATCCTCCTTGCATATGATTTGAAGTCTATGCCACTCATGAATATGGTCATAAATATGAACTGCAGTGGTTTTTTTTCATTCAGAAAGAATCTCCAAACTAGTGTCACGATGGATAAGGAGTTAAAAAATGACAGGAATACTTTGGCTATAGACTCGATGGTTGCTTGGGAATCTAACTTCTTCTCTATGTACCATTTGGTTGTAGTTCCAGTGTGTTGGAGATACTTCACACACACCTAGGATTTCTTTTTCCTAATGTTTTCCCTATCTTTAGTAGTCATTATTCAGTCTCCTATAGTTTAGGGAGAATATTCCTCTAGGAGAATATTCTCTTTAGTTCACACTTCAGTTTGATCAGTTGAGTGGAGTCTAGATGCCACATTAGGATTATCACCATGAAACATTGGGATCATCACCAGCTAATGCACATTTTCCTTGGAATCATCATCATACTATCACATTACTCGTGATTCCCTGATCTCCTCCTCACTTCACTATGTTTTAGTTAGTTAACTGAAGACTAAGAGACAAGTTAACTCAGACTAGGTGGCAATTCACTACCATAACTACCTAAGAGACTACACTAGGTGGAAGTTTATTCCCATAACTGTTGGTGTGTGTTCATATCACTCTATACCACCACTATGGTGCATTGGATTCTCCTCTAGTGCACATTAGTTTAGTTTAGTTATACATAGTATATCATGTGTAAATTATCATTCATTCATTTCGTTAATGATAATTCTTCCATTCTTTCTCTCTTTCTTCTCTTTTCTCATATTTTCTCTGCAAATTGTGTATGTCATTTTCTATATAGATCTATTCTTTGCAGGTTCAAAACATTTATATGGTATCATATCCGACGGACTACTAGGGAAAAGACACACCAACTTATTTTTTCAGGTACCGAAGATTGAAGAGAACCAAAAAATGGAATTTCCAAAATAATTCATTATTACACTGTACAATGTCTTTTCATGGAAGGAGAATATGATAATGATTCTTTGAGGTAGAGGATTATACGAGTTAACCATGAACATAGAAACCAAACCAACATCAGTCATAGAAAAATACAAGTATCTAAATCGAATTGATGGAGCGTATGGAACTATTTGCACTCTCATTTCTCCTGAACTCCTCTTTCACATATCCTCCTATAAAACCCCCAATGAAGCTTGGGCCACCATGGAACGATTTTTGGAAAACAGGATGATATGAGGGGACACATGCTCAAGGTGGAATTACTCACTTTTGATCCAAAAACCTTCAACAATATCCAAGATTTCTTTACCAAATATAAGGATTTTTTGTCGCAAATCAAGGCTTGCGAGGTTGATAAATCTAAGGAGGAGAAACAAATGGTTCTTTCCATTCTCTCCAAACTTGGTCCGGAATAATCAGTTTTTGTATCTACATTTCATTCAGTTAGGCTCGCCTCTGGAGCCACCTAGAAAATTTCCTCTCTTGAGGCCTTGATCAATTCTCTGACACAAGAGGAGAACAAGCTCATCAATATGGGAATATCAAAGGCCCAAATGCACATGCACTTACTGTGAAATATGGTAGCGGTCATAAATATCATAAATCTAAAGATAAAGACAAAATAAAATCACATGCAAATCCAAGAAGGAAGGGTACTCAAAACCCTTCAACGATGCCTCTGGATCCAAAGGTGGAAAGGGAAGAAAAGGGGAGAAATGCAATTACTTCCATATAGGATTCTATCCAGAATCCATATGTATGTAGAAATAGATAGATCAAATGGCCCAAATACTTCAAAAAAAAACCTTGGAGATCACATCCTTGAGGGTGCTAAGAAGAAGAAGCTAGAAGATAAGAATCCCAAAAAGGAAATTCTAGCCATGCTTTGATTTCCATAAAATCCTCTCCTGAGGATTGGATCATAGATTTGAGTGCATCACACCACATGGAAGACACAAAATAAGTCTACTCTTCATTGGATGCATGCAAAGGCCCTCCTATTCTGATGGGGAACAACTCTCCAGTCGAGGTCACGTGAAAAGGAAGAATTGAACTCACAAGCGGAAGCTTTGAGAATGTTCTACACGTTCCCAAACTTTTCGTCAATATTCTCTCCATGTATCATATGAAAAAATTTGACACTTGAAAGAGAGTCATATTCACACCTGATGCATTGGATGTCTATGACATGAAAACCAATTCTAGGTTTTCTACCGGTGAGGTAAATCATCAATCTAGACTCTACACATTTTTTGAATTTATTGAACCAGATTTTGCATTACTGCTTACCCATGTTGATGAAAGCAGTAGGATATGGCATGAAATATTCAGGAATTTAAATTTCAGATATATCCAATAGCTTAGGAAGAAAGGAATGGTTGATGGTCTACCTGACATCCACTTCTTCAAAGGAATTTGTGAGGAATTTGTTCTTGGAAAACAGCCTCTAGATAAATTTGACAAAGGAAAGATTCAGAAGGATTCCTTTCCTTTATATCTGATCTATAGTTACCTCATGGGCCCTTTTCCACATCCATCAATCAGTAAAGTAAGGTACATTCTCATTTTTGTTGATGATTTCTCATGCTTCACATGGATTTTCTTCCTCAGAAAAAAATCAGAGGTCTTTTAACACCTCAAAGATTTCAAATCCCTTGTTGAGACACAGTCAGGAAAGAAAATCAAATTCCTCCAAACAAATAAAGTGGGAGAGTATGTCAATAAGGAGATACAAAGTATTTGTCATGAGGCCAAGATTCAATTGTAGTGCACGGTTCCTTATACTCCATAGAAAAATGGAGTTGTTGAGCAGAAAAATAGGTCACTAAAAGAGATGGCATCTTGTATGTTACATGAAAAGTCACTTCCACGAAGATTATGGGCTGAATCACTTAATTGTGAAACCTACATAAAAAAAATATCTCCCCATAGATCTATCAAGGATAAAAAACCCTATGAGGCTTGGAGAGGCCTCAAACCAGAAGTGACCCACTTTCGTATTTTTGGTTCACGTGCATGGGTCATGATTCCCTCTGAGAAGAGGAAGGAACTTGATCCAAAAAGAACAGAGTGTATATTTGTTGGATACCCCGGTGGTGTGAAGGGATACATAATCATTGATATTTCCTTGGACCATATCATCATTGAGCGTAGTGTCCAATTCAAGGAAAGTGTGTTGGATGTACCTCAATAGTCGCATGCAGACACATTTTTTCTTCCACTTGTTAGAGATAATGAGCATGCACATGCCGACACTTCTTCAGATGAGAGTTATGATTCATAAGATTCATATGATCTAGATATAGATTCAGTATAGTCATATGTAGAGTCAGTTCATGTAGATGCAGATGCAGATCCAGAGTCGAGGCCCAAGTGGGACAAGACTACTCTTCAAGATGAAAGGGATCTTGTTGGGGATCCAACTGATACTAAGAGGACTCAATCTTATTTCAAGGAGCTTCCTTTTGCACTCACTGCCACTGAACCGATTCCACCTAGGAATATTTTCTTGGTTTAGTATTCAAATCCATAGTCCTATGGCGAGGCTGCTGGAAATCTGTTTTCGGAATCTGCCATGCAGGAGGAGTAAAACTCCCTCCTCAAGAACTGGACTTGGGATTTGGTTCCTCTTCCTGCAGGAAGGAAACTTATCAGGTGCATATGGGTCTACAGGACCAAGAAAACAATAGATGGATAGGTTAGTAGATATAAATCTAGGCTATTTGCTAAAGGCTTTCAACATGTGCACAACATTGACTATGATGAGACCTTCGCTCCCCTAGCGAAGATGGATTCCATACATTTGGAACTTTCCATTGTGGTAGTTAAGGGATGGGAAGTCCATCAGATGGACGTGAAGAATATATTTCATCATGGAGATCTCTATGAGGATATATATATGGAGCAGCCCCAGGGATTTATGCAAGATTCATATTTGTTCTATCAACTGAAGAAGTCTATTTATGGCCTCAAGAAGGCTCCAAGGGAATGGTATGCCAATATGGACTCCTCCCTTCTCTCATAGAAATTTTTACATTGTAATTTAGACCCGAATGCTTACATGCTCAGGACATCTGATTCACTTATGCTCCTAGTTATGTTGATGATTTGTTGATCATCGATTTATCGACTTTAACGATTGTGAAAGTCAAGAGGATTATGCATAAAAGGTTCTTGATGATGGACATGGGTCCACTACGTTTCTTCCTTGGACTTGAGATCAGTCATGATGCATCAGGCATCAAACTGTCTCAGGCCAAGTATGCATGAGATCTCCTTGAGATATTTCACATGACAGACTGCAAGTCTTCCCTGAATCCTTTCCTATCAGGAGTCATACTTGAGGATGGAAATGACACTCCACTAGTTGACATCACACTGTACAGGTAGCTAGTGGGGATATTTTAGTATCTCACACACTCCATACCATATCTCTCCTATGCAGTTGGAGTAGTCTCCAGGTTCATGCATGAGCTACATTGGAAGGTTGTAAAGAGTATCCTTCTATACGTATAGGGAACCATCACCTTTGGGATTCACTATGCAGTAGAATCTATATTGGACCTCATTGTGTTCATTGATTTTGAATGGGTTGGCGATAGAAATGATTACAAGACCACATCTGGTTACTCACTCAGTCTTGGTTCCAAGCCTATTTGTTAGTTGAGCAAGAAGTAGGTTGGTATTTCTCTATCTTCAACCAAGGCAGAATACAAAGGGGTAGTTAACATAACCATTTAGTTTATGTGTCTACAACATTTTCTCATTGATTTGGGCATTCAGTTTCATTGGACGATCGTCATCTGGTGTGACAACTAGAGCACTCTAAAGTTCTACAGAGATCCAGTTCAAAGGAAGAAGATGAAGCACATCAATATCCACATGCACTACTTCTGGAACTTAGTACACGAGGGGATCATCGACCTACAGTTTTTTTCCTTCAGTAGAATAGACTGCAGACATCTTCACCAAGACCTTCACTAAGCAGAAGTTTCATTCTTTGGACATTCGTCTTGGAGTGAAGGACACCGTTTCCTAGAAACTATTAGTTATTTTTTTTACATACATTGTACTTTGAGGGTGGGGGTTTCCCATGAGTTTTTCCCTCTTTCCTCATTTATTTTAGTGTATCTTTTGTATTTGGGTACCTAACATGGCCTCTTTGCTAGGACCCATTCTTTATTTTCACCATAGTGATGTTCAGAGGGGATGTTGGAGATACTTCACTCACAACTAGGTTTTCTTTTTCCTAAGGTTTTCCCTATGTTTATTAGTCATTATTCAATATTCTATTGTTTAAGGAGAATATTCCTCTAGGAGAATGTTCTCTTCATTTCACACTTTAGTTTGATCAGTTGAGTGGAATCTAGATGCCACATTGGGATTATCACCATGCGCCATTGGGATCATCACCAGCTAATGTGAATTGTTATTGGGATCATCAATAGACTAGTGAATTACTCATGATTCCCTGATATCCTCCTCACTTCACTCTGTTTTAGTGAGTTAACTGAAGACTGAGAGAATAGTTAACTCAAACTAAGTGGCAGTTCACTCCCATAACTACCTAAGAGACTAGACTAGGTGGCAGTTTACTCCTGTAACTGTTGGTGTGTGTCCATATCACTCTGTACCACCACTATGATGCATTGGCTTATCCTATAGTGTGAATTAGTTGATTTATACATAGTATACCATCTGTAAAGTATCATTCATTCATTTGGTTAATGAGAATTATTCCATCCTTTCTCTCCTGCTTCTCTTTTCTCATGTTTTCTCTGCAAATTGTGCACGTCATTTTTTAGCTAGATCTACTTTGTGTAGGTTCAACACATTTACATAGTGAGAGTTCTCTAAAATAACCGTAGACGAATGGAATCTTCCATTATTCTATTGGAACAACACCACGAGAGGAAGGACATAACATGGTTGGTTGGGTCCTCTTTATCTTTTCCTTCAAACTTAGAAATATCTGACAGTAGCTTTGTGGGCATATTCGGCCAAGTGGGGTCGTGCAATATGGGATCATTTTTAAGTTTAGTTAGATATGGGATGTTGAGTGGATCCAAGTAAGGCATTATGGGGGTGGATCCTACCATGTTATGATAGGAAGTGGTTCCTTGGGAGTTATTACTTTGTGAAAAGGTTTGAGCTCTGCCTCCTTGTGGTGGAGGGTTTTTTTGTGAGTTTATTTGGATATTGGTTCCAATAAAAGTGGCTCCTAGTAGCCCTGGTCCTAGTACCATAGCACTAAATGGTGTATGTGATGGTACTGTTGATATCTCAACAAAATTAGGTACACCTCCCAATATTGGGGGTAAGTTTCTCAAGAACCTAGAACAACGGGGATATTGTGGTTCCCCTATGATTCTAGCCTAGAGGTGGGGTGTGAAAAAATGGTTACGAAGGATGATAGGACACATTTATTTCAAATTAATTTTAAAAATGTATTCATAAAACTACATGTAATAAAGTGATGAGAATCATACATCTAGACAATGTAAAAAGTGGTTTGGGATTTTTGTAACTCCATGTGGGGGAATAAGAATCAAATAACAAATTCATGTGTCTTATCCAACGTAACATCCTTCTTCTCAAATAACATTGGACCTTGAAAAAATCAATCAGCGGTGGGGCCTAAACCCACTTGAGGAGATGCTAGTGAAGGGACAAACAATCAGTTATAATGTGGGGTGAAGGGAGCATATCCTAGAAGTACTACCGATATTTCCCAACAGTCATTCAAAATCTTACTAAGGTGCAATTGCAACCCAAAACCGCCACCTTGGGTAGATAAATCCTATATTGGGATACTAATATACCTCCATAAAGCACAACATTTATATTTTCAGCCTCATAAATCGGTCACAGACTGGATTCTTTCCAAGGGTTGGGTGACCCAACAAGGAACACACAGAACAAATGGACCTCGACCTTCGACCCTTCATGGGTGTCTCCCTACCTTATAGTGTAGTAATTCTTGAGTGGGAGGATTTTGGCACCCTAATTCATAAATTTTAAATTTTCAAGTGAGAAATGATGATGGGGATTTATTTGGATTCCTATCCCCAAAATCGTAACTTGGACTACCAAATTCTTTTGTGTTCATCCTGTGGAGGTTAGAAATTAGGTTGATTATGGTTTTTTTTTAGAATGTGAGAGTAGGCTGTGAATCTGGGGTCATGGGCCAACTTCATTCTTATGATGGTGTGCACAAAGACTCTTTACTAAATAGGTGAAGCCCAAAATATTTTCAAGTATCTAGCAAAAGATCTTTTGATTGAGTGAGAGTGTGTGCAAGGAGTGGTGATGGTGAAAAAAGTTTTTAATAAGTTAAATTCAATATTTTAACATGGTGGAGATCGTGTGGTCCTTTACTCGTCTTGTTTAGATAAATTACTAATTTGTTCAAATGTTTGTTGCAAATGAAATAATATATAACTAAGATGATGGATATGGAAATCCTTACTTTGACTCTTCTACCTCCCTATTATGTTTTGTAATCTAAGTAAGATTGAAAAAACTATCCCTAGATTATGAACATATGGGAATGTATGGGCCCTTTCAATTGTTTTATACTTCCTATGTGATTTACTCTATAAATTTGGAAACTATCCTAGGATTGTGGACATGTGGGCATGTATGGGCCCTTATAAGTCTTTTTAAGTTCCAAAATGAGCTAAGAGGTATTGGCCTCTCCTAGAGATTGGTTTCTTTTTCTTTAATGTAGATGAAGACTTGTTTAGGAAATATCTTTTCAGATTTCCAAGATCACACTAGGGTGGGAGGAAAGAGCATACTCCAAGATTACTTAAATAAGTTTATAGTCCTGAATTAGTGTGGTGACTTTGTAAAAGAAAAGAAGATAATGAAATTCACACGCTAAGCTTTAGGCCATCCATGTGGCAAGTAAGGAAGTAAAATATGCAAGGGTTATTTTTATCCTTTCTAAATGTCTAGGTATGGTTTTAAGTTATATATGAAAGAGTGGATCCCCTAGACTTCTTTTAATGGATTTTACAATAGTGCATAAATCAACTCTAAGCTACTTAGTCGAAGTGATTTGTTCCAACCTTACAATTTAGAAAAAATAAGACCAGTGCATGAAAAAACTAGAAACAGTCGTGCAAAAAGAGCAAAGTGTGTGTTTGAAGAGTTTTGATGAAGTGCATATGTGAATGAACAACATGATTGTTTTCCCCAAACCTGCATGAATGCAAAGAAAATGGTGGGACAAAAATTTTGAATGATTCCACTCATTGTGGGATGAAATCCTTCTATCTGAAGGTGATAATAGGTAGGTTTTGATCCATGAAATAAAAAATGAGTGAGAAAGAAAATTTAACAACCCAATTGGGGAAGATTTTGATCCAAATCCCCAGTATGGTCGCCAATCTATTAGGTTCTTTTTGGGACTTGGGTGAGCAAAAATAGGTCCCTTAACTCTCTAGTTAAGATAGCAAGACAACATAGCATTTTGTTAGTTGATTAGTGGCTCAACTAAGTACAAGACAAAAAGTAAACAACAAAGAAATAAAACTAAACTAAGCATGTAACAACTAAAATCGATGCAAGAAAGAGACACAAGGAATAGCTACCAAATGAGACTGATCTTTGAATTGATAACACCTTGGAGAAATATGGGAACTTATGAGTCCCCTCTTCCTCCTTGGGAAGGTTCTTGAGTCCCCAAATACAAATCTTTCTCTCTTCTAACAATGGATAAAAATGAAAATACAATGGTGAATAATTGATGGTTGAACTTCTCAAGTGGAGAGAGGTGCAACCCTTGCTATGAATCCTCATGGAGTTTAAAGAGAAAGAGCGCTTCTCAAAGACAAATTGAACAACATAACAATACTCAAATTGCTTCTTCATTTTGTTATACAATGGCCCTTTGTTTATAGGAGGATGGAAAGCTTTTCCAAGTTGTTTTCCAATGTGAATGGGGGGGCTATGGAGGTACCTCCCATCCCTTTCAGTGTTTTGAAGGTGGAATTTAGGGGCAATTTTTGTTATGGAGGAGATCCACTCCATCCCAGAAGTGGTTGATGCTCGACCAAAATCATCAATGCTTTGTTTCCACATTTGCACGGGTTTTTTGTTTGTTATTCACACAGTTCATGCACTATGCACATCTTAAACTGCATTAGACTACGCAAGTGTGAGCATGCTAGAATTGTTGAATATGCACAGAATTTCAGACCCACTTTTGCATTTTTTTTTTCTTATCTTGCCAAATTGAGTGTGATCCTTCCATATTTATTAGGAGTATGTTGTGCCTATGCTAATTTTTTCTTCATCCATTGTTTGTGTTTGCGGTGAGTGATTTTTCGGTGATAACAATAGTCATGTTTCCTAGCTTGGCTGAAGAGATTAAAATAAATAAGGAGCAAGGAGAAAATGGGAACTCATCCATAGTGAAGGTATCATGATTGATGTATTTCCTGCATTTTAATTAATAGATCATTGGTTTTCCTCTAAATTCTATTTAAATGCTATTTAAATGCTTGAATCTTCTATACCAGAGAAGGTTGAATAATGTTTACATCAACTTATTGTTAAGACTTTGGTGGCATATCATTAGGTGGAAAAGAACAAGAGAATGGATAGTATGGGTTGTGATTTTGTGGAGTCCCATATAGGTTGTACAATGTTGACATTCCTCCACTACAATTTGGATTCTAGGAAGGCCCAGGTGTATGCAAGGGAATCAACATACCTTGAGGGGGTAAGTGATTCATAGGATGCCTTGTGTTGTTCCCCCTAGGTATCGGAGGAGGGGGGGTGGGTAATGGGTTACCAGATGCATATGGAATGATCATAGTAGGTGTATAGAAAGGGTCTCCTTCATAAGGGTTACTATATCGACTAGTGTCGTAAAGAGGTTCTTATCACCTAAAAATATCTCATAGAGCTATAGAGGTGATCACTGGAAGGGTCATCGATAAAATACAAAAAAGTGATAAATCATGGAATTAATAAGATATAATTATAAGAACACCAGAACTATGTAAAGTGGGTTTTCTATTCATTTGTGCAACTTACAATGTGCGTTTTTCACAATCTATGTAGTTTTGTCCGATTGTTCCTTCAAAAATCATGCAGATCAACCTGAAGCGAAGTTTCAACCACATTTGGTGAATTTAATGAAAAAAATACCACTAAGGGGTACTCATGAACTAAGGTACAAGGTAGTCTAGAGTTCCATGCCAATTCAAAGATGGTACCTTGGTGGTCCCATGTCCCCTCAAGACATAGGGAACCAAATCCAAGTGGCACCCTTTCACACTTGGAGCCAACTATTATGAAGCTTGAAGAAACAATATAAATAAAATCCATGGACATGAATTTTCAATAGACAAGTTCATCCATTGTTATGTTTCTTGGATGATTCTTGGATAACCATATTTCTCAATATATCATTGTTGTGACAATAAATCAAAGCTTGTGCACTGATTTATTCCCATTGGAGAGATCTTGCACACTTCTTAGTTCAAAGAGAGAGAGAAAAGGCCCCAAGGAAAAACAAAGGACCCTCCCAAGGAGGAGAGAAGATCTCACTTTCAGATTCCAATCCTCTATAGTGTATTTACATGGTCTAACCATTGGTATATATTTCACCTTTTCTTGCATTTGATATTGTTATTTTTCATTCCCATGCTCTTTGTATATATTTTCTTTTTTATTTATCTATCTTGTAATGGTTATTTACATGTATGGATTAACTTTAACATCGTGAATATAGTGTAGCTTCAACCTATCTTACAAATATGGATTTGTTTCTCACCCAAGTGGCCAAATAAACCAAACATGTGTGAATGGATACCATATGGGTTGAAGTGGGTCATGGACCAAATCATCTCGTCGATCGAATGGGATGTCCCTATTTTTTCCTGACCAAATGGTTGAGGTCGAGGTGAATTGAGGAGAATTGTGTATAGGTAATTGCACTAAGAGTAAATAAAATCAAAGTGTTGGGATTTGGTTATGGCTTATTCTTCACTTTCAGGCATGGCAGTGGAAACATATTTTGTGATGAGGGGAAAAAGAGATTTGAGGAACCATTCTAGGAGGAATTCTTTGGTAAATGCAATCTTACACAAGCTTATTTGTTGACACCACTCATGCATATGATCCATGATGTGTGTAGATTGATCTTGGTGAAAATATGTGAGAATTTCCAGACCAATGTCATTGTGAACTATTAATTGAAAGAAGGCTAAGAAAGCCTTTACTGGTGACATAATTGTTGCATGGGACCCTACTTTCTCATATATGTACCATTCATAGAGGGACCAATTAAGGTTCTTTGAAAGAATATCAATTGGATGGAATCATTGATGATGTTGTTGGAGGAGAACCGAATATGGAAGGTCATGACATAGTTTTCTAGATCCTCAACCATCTTTGTTTTAGACTTGGTAATGTCTAAGGGGAGTTTGGTCAACATGGGAATCCAAAATGGATAATTTAATATGGGGTCATTGGTTAGCTTTGTTAAATTAGGAAAATTCAAATAAGTCATGCAAGATAAGTTTTGTGTATCTTCCATTTTGGATAAGTGTTAAGGGTCAGCTCCTAATGAGGAAGGGTCGTTGGATAGGTTGTTTTGGGTAGTTCACTTAGAAAGGTTGATATGAGCAAGGTTGAACCAAGCACTATTGCACTCAAAGGTGAGTGTGGAGGCTAAACTTGTGAATCAGTAAGGTCAAGAATACCTCCCAACATTGGTGGGAGGAATTGTAGGCATATATAATTCTAGAATGATAATGGATCCATTATGGTTCTAGAATAGAAAAGTGTGTGTGTGTGTGTGTGTGTGATTGGTAAGTGAAATAAAATGTAACCTATTCTTTTGAAATTAAATGGCGTACTCAAATAAATGAACCAATATAAATTGATTAAATGCTAATGGACACAAAAAATCAAATATATCAACTTGTAAGTAGAGTTCTTTGATATGATGGGATTTTTTGATGCAAGAAAGTGAAAAAATAAAAGCACGTTCCCTAAAATACCTAGCGTCCTTCCTCTCAAAATGTCACTAGCTCTTCTAATAGATTTGAAAATGGGTCATCAACCCACGTAAAGAGGTCTAGTGAAGATATGAAAATATTTTTTATAATGAGGGGTACTAGGTTCATGTCCTAAAGGAACTGGTGGCATTTCCCAATAGCCATTCAAAATTTGACCAGGTGTAGTTTCAACCCATTACCACCATCTATGTAGAAAAACTAGGTGTTGGCCAATAGGTTATCTCCTTCAAGTGTAGGTAGGAGACTCTCGGCCTCAAAAAGTGGTCATGGTCTAGAACCTCAAGTAAACTCAAGTAGAATCTTAGGAACAACTAGACCTAACCCGTTGTCCCTTCATAGGTATATCCTTAACTTGTTGTAGTAAACTTGAGGTGAAGGATTTTAAGCACCCTAAACAATCAACCTCTAAGTAGTAGATGAAAAGTGATGACAAGGGGGTTATTTGGATGCCTACCCTCAAAATCCCTACCTATACTAAAATATTGTTTTGTGACCTCACAAAGGAGGATTTTAGTAGGTTCTTTGGATTTTTGTTTTAACATTTTTGGATTGGGGTCATGAGCCAATACATTTTGTTTAACGGTGTTATGAAGGATACTTAGAACTCCTTGGTTTTTTTGATTCTCTTAGATTGATTTCTTGTACAAGGATAAGAACATACTTGACAAAAGTGGACTTTGGACTCCTTAATGTGTGTAAGTTAAAATGTGTGAAATTGATGGTGAAAAAACTATATGTGAGTAGGTATTTAGATATTGAGGTAGCATCCATATGGGTTTTATGGTGGTGATTACATGGGTGGTGTTTCATTAGTAATGATTACCAAAAGAGGGGTGGGAATGTAAAAATGGTGTCTCTCACAAATATCCTCATCATGGATGTGGCCAATAAATTTCAATCATTCCCAATAAGAAATGAAACCACCCAAGAAAAAATGAAGGGTTTATGTTCCTAATGATAGGGATGACAATTTTGTGTGGGTTGAGCCGTAAGAAAAAGGAATTCCAAACAATAGAAAAAATTTGAGAGGCATGTAAATTTTCATAGAAGGTCTCAAGGCCCATGAAAACCCTAAAGAGGACCAAGAATATGGTCTTGGATCATTACAAAATACCTCCCAAAAAAGCACACAAAAAACATCAAGAAAATACTAAATGCACCCAAAAACCAATAAAAGAGGCCAAAAATATTATTAATCCAAAGGATTTTACCCTTTTTAAATGGATGGCCACAAAATATTGGGAGAAAATGTACAATTTTGAGCAAAACTAAGGCCTTTTTACAAAAAAAAAGGAAAATTTGATGAAAATTATTGTTTCAAATGCCTTTGAAGGTTATATTTCCTCCATAATGCACAATTTTTTCCAAATATAATAATAATGTTCTTGGATGTTCAAAAGTTGATAACAAGATCTCTACATGTCTAGTTCATAAATGAAAGGATTTGAATCTCGTAAAATGATCAACATATATACTAGGCCTGATTGTGAAAATTACAAACATCTACTCAAAATGAGAGTAAAACAATCTATGGTTGTCACATACTACCATGATATTCAAATAAAATAAGAGTTAAGTTATATAATTCCATGTTTCAAACAATTAGAGAACCATGTGAATGCACACCACACAGAAATAAGTCACAGAAATCAAATCTAGAGACAACAAAATTTACATGGGAAACCCCTAAATGAGGGCGATTTCCAAGGATAAATATAAAAGTTATATAGTGATGAAGACATATTACATATAGTAAAATAGTCTACCTTCCATCATGCGACATCATCTTGACATATTCAAAACGATTTTCCATGATACTTAAATAGAGAACATGGACCAATGAGGTGATAAGACACATCGGTTTTTGTGAAAACCAAGCATACGAGGACCATTGGATCACCTATCCACAAATACAATGATGATTATTGAATAAATTAAATACATAGTCACACTAAATAAACACTCTAAAATAACCCATGATTAAAACATTAGACCAAGTTGGTTGTTAGTAGTAGATACCCCCAACCATCACCAAATAACCCTATGTGGAATAAAGTGATAGTGACCCACCAGGTCTAATACCCATAGGTGTAGAGTTCCTAATTAAACTCTACTACAAATTCAAACTCGAGTTTCTCTTAAATCTTCAATTTGTGCCCAAAATAATCTATTAACATATCTCTTTACTTCTCTATTGTCACACCATTTCACTAGCATCTAAATTCTAGGTGCTAATATCTCCTTTCGTCCACATGACCAGTGGTTGTGACCAGGTGCTTATCTTTTCCAAAACCACGCGCCAGAACCCCATGCTTATACTCCTATCACTTTTTTGATACATTTTCAACCTTAGTTGTCAATATCCTCCCTTTATCAATGGTTGGATCTATTCCTATCAATAATGGATCATCATTGATCCTATTGTGATCAATGGTCACAATTATCTTGTCACGTGTCCTCTCATGTGTCGATTCCCTTACGTCACCCTAATGTATCTCGATGTCGAGACATCAAAACTTTTATACTCTCCAATAAACAGAACTCGTTGAGGTCCGAGATCTTGAATAATATGGACCATTGATCCTGCTAGTGATCAACGGTCACAATCTTCCCATCCCTGCTATACAACTACTAGTACGTTATTTGGACTTACCTACATGGACCTACCATGTGTCACTTATTTACTAGGCTTCCATGTGTCACCTCATTTCATGGATTTAACATGCACCATCTACCAATTGGACCTTAAGACGTGTCATCTTATGTATGGATCATGTGTCACTCCCTCAGTGGAGATTCGTATGTCAGCGTGACATTTGTCGTCATCGAAACATCGAGACCTTTCAGAATCCTTATCAACCAAAAACTCTCTAGGTCCACTGTCCACCGTAATGAGGACCATTGATCGGGTGGCTTGTCCTAGATCTAATCTCAGCCATTGATTTATTCCTTGATCAATTGTTTCCATTAATCTCTTAAAGTGTATTAGTCGCCTTTCCTTTATCTTTCTTACATCTTATAACTCCCAATGTATTGCCATCCATCGATATGACTCTGGAATGGATGGTCAGATATGTTCCCATCACCAAACTCTCGGGACTTTTGCATCCGGAAACACCTTAGAACCTCCAATTCCCGCAATCATCTATAGCGAGAACCATTGATTTGAATCTAGATTTAAAGGTCATGATTCTCCGGTTACGTGCAGTGAAAATATCTCTATGCTTCAGTCCAATAGATTATATTCATCAATGGAATGATTTAATAGTTTTTGTTTCTCGATGATTACAAAGGGTTTATTTGACCTCTAATTCACCTTGCATGCAGAGTAGGACTTTATCATTATTCATCCACGACTCCAACTGACTCAACTCAATCTATATTCGATTAGGATCATCAATCTCTTAGATGATCAATGATCGAGGGAATGATATATCCTCTTTCTCTGATTTAGGTTTTAACAGAACTAAACCTCGAAACATGCAACTAACATTTTAAGAGTCCATTCTGGACTACACCCATTTAACACAAGATCTTTAATACATGAGGAGGATACCCAATTCTCACATAGACACAAAGGACCCATAAACAAGAAGATTCTAATAATAAATCTATACATAAATTACATAAGGCCTCCTCACCTTTGCTTGGCATGATTTACATTTAATTGGCCTATGTTCGGCCTTTTGGCCATGCTCGGCCTCTTACACACTCAATTCCCCTTTCTCACTCTATCTACACACACCTCTTGATTTCTCGTAGGCTTACAATTTTAAGCATGGAAGATCAACTTCCAACTCATCAAAAAATCCCTAAGATTGTGCAACTAACAACCATAATATCACTCTCGTAATTTACAATTGATAAGTATCAAATGGAATAAAATCCTCCATACTTAGGAATATCTACCTAAACTCAAATAATTGCTCACTTAATCTCTTACAATTCAAATAGGGAAAACAAACCCTATCCTTCTAGAATCCAACTAAAGCATGATAAATTACATTAATTTGAAGTTTTAGGGAACCCACTCCCTTAGTAAATGTAAAGACCCATAGGTCAATCAACAAGGTTTATTTTGGATGTGAAATTCTCCTGCATTAGACTCCCAAGGTTAAAAAAATTCATGATCTCCTGATCATGTGTCTTCAATTAAAGTCCTCCCCTAATCCTATGTTGATGTTGTCCATATGCATTGTTGCATATGTCCTCCAATGATATCCTCCATCTTCCAGGACCCCAAATTACGTTCTTCTTCTTACTCAGTCTTCTATCCTCCTCGCTTATCTCTGCTTGATATTTTAAAAGATCCCATATCTGACTTTGTTTCTTACCATTTACCTTGCTGACATAATATCTCTCAGCCAACTATAGTTTGTGGCTGACTATGCTTCTCATTTCATGGTATCCCTATCTGGACTTCATCTTCAATTTCATTGTCCAACTTTGTGCTTTATTGGTACATAACACTACTACAAATTTTTTGTTGTTCTTTTGGAAGCACAATGTGTATGTCTCTAGCTACTATTTTTGCATCCATCTCTTTCATCCATCTTGTTGCTACAACATTCTCTTTGTTGTCCTTGATAACCTTAGTTCATGGGAATATTCTTCAAAGTATGTAGTTTCTCTTAGGGTATGTATTCCATCTTTCACTTCTCCATAAGTGTTTGAGACACTTAGTTGTCTTCTCCAATCTCCTTGCTTCTTCATGGAAGAATAACTATGTTCATCATCTGCACAAGATATAAACACTTTATAGAAAACAAATTTTGTTTCTAGTTCTTCTTTATCAGTCAAGGGAATGATTTTTGATACGCTACATCCATATTCATTATTTAGGTAGTTTGTTTCTTCCTATGGTACATGATTTCTCCCTTGAAATTTTGAGTTCAATTTGGAAGTCTCCTAGTTACCTTCATTCTCCTCATTATCTTTCAAGACAATCCTTTGATATGCATTATTTTGATGTGTATGTAGAATAATATAATTTTCATAAGACAACTCTATGTCTTGATCTTCATCTTATTCCTTCATCTTGTTGCAACTAAGCATCCTTGAGTGTTCTGTGTCTACAACTATTATGCAGTCTTCTCCTCCTTTAGGATTCTCTATCCATTCTTCCAACAACCTTATCTCTACATCATAATCCATCAACATCGTGTCTGAATGTTGTATTTTAGTATCCTTATCTTCAAGGTTGTCTTCATGAACCAACTTTTCCATGTTCTCTGTAACAATAGGTTCTTACAATTGCTCCTCCATCGCTGCATAACTTGATTGAAAATTATCTTAATCCTGATCACTGCCATGAGACAATGTTGCTTCTTCTTTCTTCATGAAAGATCTTTGTTTGTGTCTGCCTTCAATTTATTTAATGCCTACAAACATACACTAATAGTCAGTTTTAAGACCATGAGACTCTGGAGTCTCTGCTACAAAATAATCAATATCTCCCATGTCCTCTCCAACAGTCTTTAGGTCTTGATTGTTGATGCGTACTACAAGTGGATTCTCCTCTTCTTCGTCCAATTGATTTTCATATTTATTTTCTCCTCCATTAAGTAATACATCTATGTTATTTTTCTTCTACAATAGTTGAAAATTTTCTTCATTTGAGAGATATTCATCATCATATTTAAGTTTAAGGTTTGTATTCATCTTCATGACAGTTGTAGATAACTGTCCATCTTCATATTTCTCATAATATGCATACATATACCAATTATTAGCTTCAAAAACATAAGACTCCTTTGTTGGAATCATCTCCAATGCATCATTATCCATGAGAGACTCATTAGGTTCATCATTTGTTTTTTCTGGTATCATTTTCTTATACTGGTTTGAGCACCTCATAAGACCTTCCTCATCAACATCTGCTTCTTCAATAATTTGAATTACAAGTTGTGTGTAGTATTCATCTCGAGTACCTTCCTGCATAACATAATTTTGATTATGTTCTTCTTCAATTATGCATTTAGAAAACATATCTCCACCTTCATCAACCTGTATGACAGTTCTAGATGACTGTCCAAATTCTTCTCTTCTACAACCTGTAATCATACACAAAATATCAGTTTAAAAAATGTAAGGCTCTCTAGCCTCATTTGATGTCTCTTTTATCAAATATGCATGTTGACCTTTACTCTCAAAATCATCCATGAGACTTCCAATGAGCCTCTCATCAACATCTTCATCATTATCTCCAATGAATGATCACTAATCTAGTTCACATAAGTGAAATTATTCTTCATGCTCAGCTACTCTGAGTTCTTTCTTCAATATAGTACATAACCTATTGATCCAGGTGGATATTGGTGGCCACCCACTTATTCCAACTGGCTCCTCTTGACAGTTTTTAGTTCAACACATTCTTTTATGCTTCTTTGTAACTGTTGGTTCTACACTTCCAAGTTGTCTAAATCCCTACACATCTTCCAGGAAGATATTGGTGTCCTCCCACCTAATCCAACTTGCTTATTTTATATGTTTTCATGTCATCACATCTTTATGTACTTCCGGGGCCGTGTTGGGGCCCTAAACAGTGTTTTTTGGATCGCCATGGTCAAACTGTAGAAGGAGTCAAATTTTGATGGCGTAATGCATATTTATCGAAAATACCTTTCCAACGCGCTATCACATGCCTAAAATGGAGGTTGTATGCAAATGTTACGACCCTAAGAAGATGAGGTAACAACTTACCCATAGGGTCCCACATAAATTTTGGTGTTTCATATCCTAGGGTTACGTTTTTTGATGTATTTGGTTTTGGAATTCATGGGTAATGTTAAAAATTCCTCTAAAGCCTCATTGTAATCATTCTTCTCAGACAGAGGCACGTAGCAGCCACATCTCTTCTCAGAGATAACTACCATCATTCAAGCAAGTGTTTCAGTTCTGCAGTTTTACAATTTCAGCCTATTTCATTTATTCAATAGAAGATATTGTTCACTGGATATATGTGTTTTTATTCATATCTTTGTGTTTATTGTATTCAGTCTATTAATCAATTTGTTCCTCTCCTAAATCTAAATCAGTGGTATTAGAGTGGTCTGCTCTTCATTTTTTTTTTTTTCGTTCATGTCCTCGACAAGATCTGGGTACAAGAGTTTGGGACTCGAACCAATCAAGTCATTGCAAGATCAGTTGCACCAAGCCCGACAACATCCCATGGGGGAAGAAAAGAAATATTATGGAGTAGGAGATCCTTTTAAAATTTTCCTTGAGGAAGCCCTTACGTGAAAAAGGAATGAAATGATGGTAAACTTTGTGTAGATCCTTCGGCGGCTGCCCACAGGAGAAGAATCTTCATCAAGTGGCCATGCAACCCCCTTCAAGGTATAGGTAAATTTTTATATTCCATTATTTGAAGGACTGATAGATGCGGATGTTGTAGATAAATGGTTGAATCTGCTTGAAGTGTATTTTTCGGTCTACAATTTTTCCGATAGGGAAAATATTACTTTTTCACTCCTTAAGGTTGTCCCCCATGTTAAGGACTAGTGGGATACTTACTCTAAGAAAAGGGCCATAGAGGAATATGCAATATCTATGGTTTCCCCTACATGGGATTCCTTCAGGTATGTCATTAAAGAACAATACTACCATATTCGAAAGTATGAGGACCAATACACTAGATGGACCACCATGCATCAAGAAAGGGACTAGAAAGTACCATATTTCACCAATATTGTCCATACCCTACACATCAAATTGGGTATCAAAGACTCTGAGCGACATCTAGTTCTCAAATACCACAGATGTTTTCATAAATACATTCAAACATAAATGGATTTTCTGGACATATCCTCATTGCATACAACTTATAGATATGTTGTCAAGATCAAGAAGAAATTTAAGAAGAAAAGGCGAGAGTCTGGATCTGAAAACTCATCACAGCTGAAGTAGGTAAAAGGTGGCCCCAACCCACACAACAAGGGACAGAGAAATTATGGCCACTCTCAGGAAAACAGTCCAAGCCGCAACTCAAAAATGGCAATGAGAAGATGAAGAAGGGCACAAGAAAATTGTGTGAATAGCATAAAATACCTTGGAACAACATTGAATAATGTTGCTCCAAGTAGTCAATCATGGTCAATTTGAAGGCTTCTGAGTCAGAGGACGATTCTGACTCCGAACCAAATCTAGAAGGAGGGAAGTGGATTATCAATGTTGAACCCAGTGCCACTGTCTCTACCACCAAAGACATACCAAGCGAACCAGAAGAACTAGATGAAGGGGATCACCTCTTTCACTCACAGATGTGGGTAAAGGGGGATCTGCTTCATTTCATTGTCGATAGAGGCAGTAAGAAGAACCTGATCTTAGTAGAGGTCATCAAGAAAATGGACCTGCCGACGAAACCACACCCGCAACCCTACACCATTGGTTTTCTTCGTCGAGGAAGAGATCTTTGTGTCATCCAACAATGTCATCTACCCTATGGCATCAAGACCTTCAAAGATGAGGTATTGTGTGATATTTCCCCCCTTGAAGTTTGTGATGTTATCTTAGGACAACAATATTTTTAGAAGCGTCATGTTGTGTATGAGTCTAGACCCTGTAATGTTATTATTAATTTAGGTAGAAAATTGTACATGATGCTAGAGGTAGCGTCACCTGCCTCTATTTCTTTAATCTCTTATAAGCAATACAGTAAGGTCATTTCATAGACCGGGAATTTCATCTTCTTTGTGATCTGTGCTCACAATATGAAAAAGGTTGTTGCCACATCCCTGGCTTCTACACAGAGCCTCTCTTTGTAGCAAAATCAAGTGGACAGGATCATGGAAGAGTATAGAGACATTTTATCCTCACCCATCAGGGTACTGATGCACTGCCAAGTCAAGCATCCAATTGATCTAACCCTCAGTGCACCTATGCCTAATAGACCATTCTATCATTGCTAGTTGATGGAAAATGATGAAATAAAGCATCATATCCAAGAGATTCTTCAAAAGGGGCACATTAGACCCAGCTCCTCCCCTTGCAGAAGCTTGATTGTACTGGTGAAGAATAAGGATAGGACTTGGCGACTCTGCATTGATTACAGTGCATTAAAGAAAATCACAATCAGGCACTGGTACCCAATTTGCAGGATTGATTACCTTCTTAACCAACTCAAGGGCTCAAGGGGGGAAATTTCTTCAACAATATTGACCTAAATTTTGGCTACCACCAGGTTCCCATCGAACCAATTGATGTATGGAAGACAAATTTCAAATCTAAAGAAGGTCTCTTTGAATGGTCGGTCATGCCATTTGGATTAACAAATCCACCAACAACTTTCATGAGATTGATGGATGATGTATTGAGGCCCTTCACCAACTCTTTTGTGGTGTTATATTTGGATGACATCATCATCTTTAGTAGAACTTGGGTGGAGCACATGCGACATATTCAACAAGTTTTGAGCACTCTGCGACAACACAAGCTATATGCCAACTTGCAAAAATTATCCTTTGGCATGGACAAGGTCCAATACTTGGGCTACATTGTTGATGATCATGGGGTACATGTTGATCCAGCTAAGATCCAAGACATTCGTGGTTGGCCAGACTTGACCACACTAACCGAGCTTCAGAGATTCTTGGGACTAGCCAACTTCTACTGATGGTTCGTGTTGGGACTCTCCCATATTACATGGGCCCTCAGCCAACTGAACAAGGGTAGTGACAGGGTAAATTTATTGTGGGGGAAGGAAAAAAAATGAGCATTTGATGATCTGAATCATCTCTTGTGCTCATCTCTAGTATGGTCCTTTCCCGATATACAACAACTATTCAATATTGTGACTGATGCATCTGACTATGTTGTAGGCATGGTTCTCACTCAACATGGTCATCTGGTGGCATACCATAGTGAGACACTATCATATAATTTATGTATATACCCCACCTATGACAAGGAAATGTATTCCATTGTACAAGCATGTCGTCAATGGAAACATTACATTTTGGGAAAGGAGATGAGAATCCACATTGATCACAAGACTCTGCAATTCATACAGACACATGGGAAGCTGCAGAATGACCACAATCAAAAGTGGTCTACCTACCTGCAACAGTTCCATATCAACATCAAGTATAAGATAGGGAGATATTATGAGGAAAATCTCTCTATGGCTAGGGTGAACTACAACATATAGGTATGACTATAGAAATTGACTCAATTCCAACATGTGATATATAAACTAATGTGAAAAATAAGTAAGAAAGAGGCTTACCTCATCCAAATGTTTGATGATGTCCACCATTGAGCACTTTGACCCAAATATTTATACCTGCAACAATTTCTCAACAAACAAGCAAAGCAAGAATATAGTGATGATATAACAAGTTAGCACATTAGACAGCATAATCCATCAATAAAAAAAACAAATATGCCCATGGATCATAATACATATATTTTCAAGATATCAATTGGACAGGAAAGGAGTATTTCTATTAATAAATGATCAGCATAAGTGAAACATTATAGACTTCCATGTCGACACAGTTCGAAACCAAGAAACAGAATTCCTTCCAACTGGGCCTCCACTACTTCAATCCTCCACAAAAGGAAAACTCATATAAGGGAGACAAAGAGGTTCTCCATCAATAAGGGAAGAGCTTGGGGGGATGAACACTATGTTTAGAATTAAAGGAAAAACGGATGCAGACTCAATAATGAAGTAATAATTTCTCTAGAGTAACTTTTATCTCAAAGTTGAATTCTCTCCTCTTTTCCATAGCTCGGAATTGGCTTCTTTATAGCCTTCAAAATGAAACTGAAGGGTCGAGTCAGAATGTTTCTAGTATATGGAAGGCCAAGGATCAGAGATCTCTTGTTGTGACATGGAAACCTGACATTTAATTTTGATTTTTTGGCACAAATCCTGATGTACGCAGGCTATAGTGGAGCATCCAGCATATACACTTGTTGTATAGCTTGTAAGGTGCGTACAAGTGGAAAAATATTTATTTTTGTCTCTGGATTCATCAATTAGGGAAAGTAAGTCTGCATGGGGGAATGGAATAAGGCCCTCTCTACAAGATTGCATAGGGTGAGGCAAATCTTCTTCTAACAGATCCCCCCTAATGTGTGAGGTCAGAGGAGAATCTGCGATGGCCAAAATACATTATAAATATCCCAGAAGTGGATTGTTAGAGAACCATCCAGATGAAATCGATCGCTCATTACATTCTATACTGACTTTACATATATGGCTGCCAAAATACATTGCAGATCCATTTGGAAAATATACCAAAAAAGTGTTTGTGGCCATGAATAGGGAAACACAAATGTGGTTACATGAAAAAAAGTTGTCATAGTCATGAACAAGGCCCAGTAGAAATAGTCTCAAAACCAATCTGAAGATATTTGTATACTATGTGTTATCACTGAAATTTCATCCATACGTGGCGACAAGAACTCCACATCATCAAAACAGGACTGGAGTCGTTCATGGCACAGGATTAATGCCACAGCATTGCAAAAAGGGTCAAAAACTATACCAAATGACCAAAAATTTGAAGGGCGTGTTACATCATCTGAGTACGCACGCGTATGCGCGTAATAGCATCGTACAAAGTGCGCATATGTGCACAAGGCACGGCTGTTGGGCAAGAAACCCGTGCGCCTGCTAAATGACACATTTATTGAAATTGGTCGACCTCCCAACCACTAATGGATCAGCTCCCAAGTCGATTTGACACCAAATCCAAGCTCAATCCTCATGGTGGGATGGTCAAAGACCTAAGTGTGCCCTAAAGAGCCTCTTTTCACATTCAAAAGAGGTTACATAATGATCCAATGCTTGGCTATAAAAATCCATGAATGACCACCATTTTCTCAAGGAATTCTTCATACTGTTATGCTGCTAAGATTGTTAAGGACCCATTCTTTGGCAATAAACATTACAAGCTGCATTTCATAGAGCTATTCACCCCTCTCTTGAGTGAATAATCTTGGAGTTCTTTCAACCACATTTTTCATCTTTTCATTGTAAAGGAGAGCAAGCTTTGAGGGCCTCAAGAGCCTTCCATTGGGGAAGGAAGGGACCCAAGTCCCATTTCTTCTTTGTGCCTTTGGATTTCATCAAACAGATCAGCTTATGCATTGGTGATATCGGTCCATTTGTCTCTATTTTTCATTTGTTTTATGTGCTCATAGTTTTTATTATTTTTAGTTTAATTCTTGTTAATAGCTTTGTTGTTTTTCTTTCTAACCTTTTAACTTACAGTTGTCATGCCTAGCAGAGACCAACTGGGCATGTAAGCACTCTTAATTTGCTCACCTAGTGACGAATTGGGTGCAAACAGATTAGCGACCGTACTGGGGAGTTGGTATCAATTCCTCCCTCATTTGGGCTTTATTTGCTTTCCTTTTGATTTCATTAACTTGCAGGTTCACAAACCGGCCTCTGCCGACCTTCTTACCAGTCAATTCACCAGACATTGGAGAGAAATCCATCCGGATTTTTCTTCTCAGACTTTTGACACAGGCGCGTGGGTATTATACCCCACAGGCGCACGTCGGGCGCGCAGGCGCTTTTCCCTTCATTTCTTCCAGCACGCAGGTGCCATATGCGCATCTGTCCACACAGTAGGTCGCGCATTTGAACTGAAATTTGCATTGTAAGCTCTTGGGTGTGGGGAAAACGCATTTTTCCTTGTTAAGAATGATGATATGCATGCTCTAAACATTGCACCACTTAGACCCCTCAACTTATAAAGGGGATAATCAAGCAAACATAGGTACTTAGGTGGATAAAAATCATTTTCCCTTATTTTGCTTTTTGCCACGTGGATGGCTTGCTTTGGTTT
>SNQJ01S0015532.1:140952-157702 GCA_010110895.2 Picea sitchensis
CTTTGAGGGCCTCAAGAGCCTTCCATTGGGGAAAGAAGGGACCCAAGTCCCCTTTCTTCTTTGTGCCTTTGGATTTCATCAAACAGATCAGCTTATGCATTGGTGATATCGGTCCATTTGTCTCTATTTTTCATTTGTTTTATGTGCTCATAGTTTTTATTAGTTTTAGTTTAATTCTTGTTAATAGCTTTGTTGTTTTTCTTTCTAACCTTTTACCTTATAGCTGTCATGCCTAGCAGAGCCCAACTGGGAATGTAAGCACTCTTAATTTGCTCACCTAGTGACGAATTGGGTGCAAACACTATGGAGTACAATTTGATCTCCCATGATCATTGAAGTCATATAGGTACTGGTCCAATGAAAAATAAACAATAGCTCAGGAAAGTTGTGGCCACATAGTGATGTATTCAAGTCTTCTACACAATCTGCCAAAGGTGCAAGTCTACATCATGTGAATAAAGGGGTTGAGGTCGAACACAATGAGACATCGTTTGATTACTGGTCATTGATGTATACCATTAACAAACGCGAGACAACCTTCCGATAATGAAATTAGGTATCAAGGAACCAAGTACATTCTTACAAGTGTGAATAGAAGAGTCGATGTCGAACACCTGAAGAATCCATCGATCAAGATACATTGATGTATTCCCAACTGTCGATGGTGAGAGAGCTTGCCACTAATGACTGCAAGCCTCAAGGTACTCATAAAACTCTAGGTCTTGTTTCCAGATAATGGGCTGATGTTGATGGAAAGATACCCACTGAAAGGAGAGCATTAACGCATCTCTCATCAGTTAGCACGAGGTACAAAGCAGGAGCTTCATGATTTGGTGGAAATCTGACGAAGAACAAGTTCATGAACCAACGAGCCTGTGTGTATTTATCGTGTCCCAAGTGCAAGCGGCATAAAAAAAAGACCCTGTGAATAGAAGCCAATGATGAAAAATTGTTGACAAAGGCGAGGAGACTACCAATAAGGCTAATGGAATCCAAGACACTGCATGAATCCCAATGTGTGAATAGATGTCGTGCCGTCAAACACTAGGGAAACTACCCAGTCAACAACCAATGATGAAATGTCGATTGTTGGGTTAAAGGTAACCTACCAATGATGAAAGTAGGGCCAGGGTGCATGATATGACTAAAGTATCATGTGGTTCTGAGACAATATGAGGTTATGGCCGACATTCAAAGTCAAGAGTTCTGAGGAGTGGCTGACACAGGTTGATAGACTTCCTTTGAACAAGAGCATGAGACATATGGTGGAATCTAGCAACATAGACCTAATGATAAAATCATGATATGCAGGAGGCATCAATGAAGTTCTCTGTAGGGACTGGTAGAGTAACCAGTCGATAGAGAAGACTCTGTAATGAGCTCAGCCTCCTAAGGCCATGCTAAACCCAAAATTATGGTGAATGGACTCAAATAACTTTCTGCTATGTTCAAAGTTGACACGACTGCTGTCGATATAAGATAATACTCCCTTCCCTCCAGTCTTTTTTTGTTTTTTCATAACAAATGAATGCTATGATACAGAGGAGGAAACAAGTGTCGCAAGTAAGAAAAACTAGTTCCAGCAGTGGAACATACCTATGCTCAATGAAGGGAATTGCATGCATGAGATGGACACTCGGGGAATGTTCCCTCCTAGGTATAGGGTGTCAAATTGTGAAGGATATAAAAAAGGCTCTGCTTGGTTGAGGATGTAAAACTGTTGAGGAAAACGGTTTATAACGCAAAGCGAGAACCGGATATAGGCTCAATACTGCAAGCAGGGACATGAGATGCAATCACAACTTAACGCCGAAAAATGTCCTTTTTTATGTCTTTTAGTCTTCTTGGTGTGAAAAAGGGATAAACTTGTGCTAAGTAGACATCTTTTCAAATCCATTTTACGAGTGTGAAAACGACAAGTTCACTCGGTGATATTTTCTATTTTTGGTAACAAGTCGGAAAAGAGCTTAATGAAGACTCATGATCTTTCAAATCTAATTTAACGAGTGTGAAAGGGACAAATCACTCGGCAATATTTTTTCTTTTTAAAGACGATATGGAAAAGATATTAAATTAAACTCATTTGGGAGTCCATGAGGTAAAAGGTTGCATGTTTATGAATGAGAAATGAGGCTCAGCATAAAGTCAAGTACGAATTGTGAGGGACTCCCAGTCCTGATGAAAAAATCTTTGCATGCGCACCAAATGCAGTAAGGGATCTAACTATGGAACCCATATTTGGTAAGTCTCTACCACTTGATAACGACACAACTTTATAGCAGATGGAAGGTTCTGTGTCACAACAAATGGGTTCGTACCTAGGGCATAAAAAGAGACAGTTATAGAATAATGCGAAAAATGCATAGCGGAATGGATACCTATCCTATATGTTGGGTAATGAACATACCTTCCCAAGGTGAAAAACGATCAACAAAGTACTGAAATCTACAAGAATCCCAGGTTAAAACTGCAAAAACCAATTCGATCCACTTTTGTATTAGTCCATTAGGTGAAAAAAATGGTATAAACTATAGAAAGTTGGTAAAAATGATTTATAAATAGTAATAAAATCAGAAATTACTATAACATTTTGTTGTTTTACCCAACTAGTGAAAATTAGACCAAAATTCCTCCAAGATTCAAATGATGATTACGAGAGCATTCGTCAATGAAATCACGAGCCATCTGGATCAGGTAATTATTGATCTCTTCCTCTTCAATTTCAATGGATTACATTTTTGAATTGGGTCTTAAACTTTTAGTTATTCAAATCTCAAAGCATAGATTTCGGTGTACACGAGCTGGATTTGATTAGGTCAAATGTACGACTAGGTATACGCTCTTGTGTGAACTATAGGGCGTGTGTATTGATCCCTACACGCTATTGTGTGCAAAGGAAGCCGCGTACAGGCACGTAAATGACCAAAATGAAGGGTTCTCACACAAAATTGTGTTTGTCTTTGACATGATGGTGCTTGAATGGAGAGAAATGAAACATGAGGAGGTTGATGTCATTGTAGATCAAGATCTGGGGGGCCCAAATGGCCTTAAAGAGATGTGATTTGTATAAGTTTTGGGTGCTCAAAGGAATGAGAGCCAAACTGATGTTGTTGGAGATGTTGGTGGGTTACTGGGACCCTGATAGCGAGAGCTTCAATCTCGATGGGAAACCATTGAGAATTGAAGTAGAGGACATTTACTTTTTGACTGGTCTATCATGCCAGGGGGAGGTTGTGAACCTTAAGTCATGAGGGCCAGGTAGCGAGATGAAGATAGAATAATATATCGATGCCCACTATCTAGTAGGGACTCCTAAGGTAGGAATTCAAGTCCCTATCTGGGCAATAAACAACCTCATTCTGAAGATCATTGTCCTAGTTTTGACCAGGATCATAGGTTTGGCCTCGTTGCACCAGGTATGGAGGCTTCTCATGTTCTATGCAATGCAGTGTGTGAGACCCATAGTGTACGACTAGTGTACCTCACTACTAGCCAATAGGAAGAGCCAGTTGATGGAGTGTAAACAGGGGGGTAAAATAAATTTTGGGTTTGCCTCCATCTTGTGCAGTTTATTTTTCAAGTAGGTTCCAGGTTTGGGACCTAGAGTGGAGATTCTTCCATGAGGACCTCATGATTCAGCCATGGAATGGTGGACTGAGGTGATGAGGCGACAAGGAGGAGGTAGGGTTCCAACACCCTACAACGAGGACTTCTTCTACTGGTGACAGCAACATGTCATCGCTCTGGATGACTATCCCTATGAGGGAATCGACTTCAAAGGAGATCCAGACATGCCACTTCAACCAGGGTCTGCCTACGGTGACATAGGTATGTCAAAAAGTTTTTACATAATTCATTTTTTTGTATTTTTGTATAATTAGGACAAAAATATTTTTGGATGGTGCTTAATTATTGACTAGACATTTGTGTGTCACAGATGTGGGTCCGTGATGGCCAAAGGGTTTCCCTCGACATTGACGAAGGAACCGGGGAGATGAAGCAGCGTGAGGATAGGTCGAGAGGGTCCTACAAAATGTGCAGGGCAACCTGTCACGTCTGAATCACAGGATACCCATGGTCCGGGTAGAGGATCTTCTTGAAGCCATGCAACAACAGGTGGCTGGTGTACCCAAGGCATGGGTACGACTCTTTAGGCATCTCACAGATGCTGTGTTTTGCTACCATGAAACACATATGGTTCCACAGACGTATATGTTGTGGGATATGTATTACCGTCTTATATGTGTATTGAGGATGTTAGCCCCATTTTGTACAATAAACACCATATATTTTGAAATATATTAAAAAGGATATTCGGCTTTACTTATATTTTACAATGTGTACATTGGTTAGATGGTTTTCTTTGCTTTTAATTATGTGACAAATGCCAATCTAAAACAAATTTAGCATAAGCATCAGATACATGATTAGAACTCCTAGGAATATGATAATATGTAATAAAATAAACTTGTCGTTCTAAAAGATGTACCCGTAGGAATCATTGGAGTAAAGTAGGATCATGCACGTGGTAACGGTCATTCAATTGATGTACTACTAATTGGGAATCAAGGAAAACTTCTAATGAACGAATTCCATGAGAGATAGCATCACGTAAAAGTTTTATAATGACGTTATATTCAGCCACATTATTCATGGATGGCCCTAGGAATATGCCTCCTGAAGACACCAGTACACCCTTGGGTGAGTAAACCACCCAAGTGGCAGAAGCCAAGTTCTATGTGTGATTACTAGCTCCATCTGTGAATCCTAAGTAGACTGAGGACTCCATTGACATCTGTAAACCAAGTTAACACTCGATAAGAAAATCGAAGACGAAAAAGAAAAGAGATATATACACTAAATTACATTAGTATACAGAGAGTTTCGCCCAATCCTGGGACTCAAGTGTAGTATCTTTTCAAGTAGAGCCTATTTTTTGGCTTGACCAACTTATTCCCTTCATAATATTCTAACTCATAGGTCCCTTTTTCTATAACACATCACACGATGTAAGGACCGTGCCACATGGGTTTAAACTTGCTTGCCCCCAGCGGTTCTTTGGATTGATCGTACAAGAGGACCAAGTCACCCTCAATGTACAACTGAGGATAGACAGACTTATCATATTGAACCTTAACACATCATTTGTTTTCCTCAATAGTTGTAGAGGCGTCTCGATGTTACTCATCAAGACTCTCTAGGTGTACAAGGCGTTTCTCGAGATCGGAAGTGTTAGGTAGGAGCGCGACTGCCAACTTAAGAGAATGGATTTCACATTCAATGGGTAATATTAACTCCACACCCTGTACTAACTAGAAAGGGGAAAATTCAATGGTAGTCTTGACTGAGGTTCGATATGCCCAGAGTGTAGGATATAGCATGATGTGCCAGTCAAATTTACTCTGAATGACAGTTTTTTGCAAAATGGTCTTGAGATACTTATTGATGACCTCTAGTTTCCCATTTTCCTGGGGATAATAAGGAGAAGAATGACCATGTTTAAACCCCAGCTTAGCTACTAGTTCTTCCATAATCGCATTCTGAAAGTGACTGCCATGGTCAATGACAATCTCACTCGGTATACCGAACCTGGCAATAATATGATTGAATACGAAGAAGGTTGCAGTATTCACATCGTATTTAACTATAGGCATGGCCTCAACCCACTTAGTAAAGTAGTCGAAGGCCACGATAATGTGTTGATGCCCCCCAGTCGAAGTTGGGTTGTAATCAACGAAGTCTACTCCCCACTTGGTGAAGGGATCGATGGTAATGAATGAATGAAGAGGGGCTGGATGCGAGTGCATTTTTCGAGTGAACACTTGGTAGGGGTGACACTTCATAAATACTTCAATACAATCCTTAAAGATAGAAGGCTAGAAATAACTAGCTCGCAATTTTTTTTTATTTGTTGCAAGCCTGGATAGATGACCGCCACAAGACCCACTATGGAAATCATTCAGAACAGACTCATCTTTTCCATGAGTTAAACAATGATGCAAGATACCATCTATTCCTTGGCGATACAAAGTGTCACTGATGATAGTATATTTTTTATCTTGGTACCTTATACGTCGTCGGTCATCCCATGAGAGATGTTTAGGGAACTTTAAGGTCTGAAGATAGAGCATGATGTCTCCATACCATGGGTCAGATGACGAGAGAAGAAAATTTTTTCTGACCACAAATGAAACAACATGGATAACTTCCTCATCTAATCGTGGAAAATAGGATATTATCTCTGCACAGACTATGGATTTCGTGGATTTCACGGAAGTGAAATTGAGATCAAAATCCTGTAAAATGACAATCCATTTATTGTATTCTCCCCCTATAATACATTGGGTAAGGACATATTGAAATGGATTGATGTCATAAACCACTATAGACTTACAAAGTAATATGTAATGATGCAAAAACTAGATTGTGTGAACAACAACCAACACTAGCTTTTCAACGTGAGTATAATTGAGCTTAGGACCAAGTAAAGTTCAACTAAGATAGTAAATGACGTTCTCATGGAGCTCATCATCCTCCTGAACTAGAACCATACCAATTGTATCCTCGGACACGGCGATATAAATAAAGTAATCTCAATTGTATTCAGGAGGCCTCAGTAGAGGTGCTGACACCAAATATTTATTCAAGGCATTAAAGGAATCCTAGGCTCGCTCATCCAAATAAAAGGGGTGTCCTTCTTCAAAATATGCATGAAACCTTTAGTGATAGTGGCATAGTTCACTATAAACCTACGAAGAAAGTTAGATTTCCCCTGTAGACCCTGAAGTTGTCTAATCGTGCACGAGGGAGGCAACCGAAGTATTTCCTCAACATTGAGTGGATCTACCATGATCCCATTCTCAGAAACTATAAAACCTAAAAGACAACCAGACTTCACGCAAAAGATGAACTTCTGAGGGTTCAAACGGATTCTATAATAACGACATATTTCAAAAACAATTCGAAGGTGGATAACATGATCCACTCTATTATGAGAGTGAGAAGCAATATCATCAAGGTAAGCTTTGACTAAGTGCTTAAGATCATGAAAAGTGAAAGTCATGGCATGCTGAAAGGTTGCTCCGGCGTTTTTAAGGTCGAAAGGCATCTTCCGGTATGCAAAGGTACCCAAAGGAAAAATAAATGTCATCTTGTGTTGATCCTCGGGTTTAATTTGAATTTGATTATATCTTGAAAATTCGTCCATAAAATAAAATACTTCACTTCTTGCACACTCATCGAGAATCTGATCGATGAAAGGTGTGGGGAAGTTGTCTTTTGGACAGGCTTTGTTCAAGTCATGAAAATCCATACATACACAGATGGTTCCTTGCTTCTTATCTATAGGAATGGGGTTGGATACCCATTCAGTTAATGGAACTGGGTAGATGAAGCCAACATTAAGTAGCTTCTCCACCTCTACCTTAATAGAAGGGGTCTTTCGAGGATTTACAGCTCTAAGATGTTGCCAAACAGGTTTATCATCTGGATAAGTTCTAATATTATGTTCGAAAATACGAGGGTCAATCCCTAGCATCTCTTCATAGGACCAAGTGATTTCGTCTTGGAATTCCTTGAAGAGTTTAGTGTAGATCAGGATTTCTTATGGCGAACAATCTGCACCGATATTTACATTTTCAACCTTTCCAGTGGTACAAGAGATGTCGATCTGGATGGTAGGAGAAATACTCGCCACGTTTCCTTCAGCATAAATGTCATGCGTATCAAGTGGAACTATGGCATGACTAACTATCTCACTCAAAGTAGATCGAAAGTTGTCTTCTTCAATTATTTCAAGATCTGGGAGAAAATAGGAGCGGTGATGCATATCATCCCAAGGTTTTTCGGAACCATTCATGGATTCGATGATGGCTTCGTTCGAAGGCAAAGTACCATCGAGGGAATCATGTGAACAAGACAACGAGGTGGCCCTCACATGCCTAAACACTAGATCCTCCTTGTCTATTGGCGAGGGAACAGGATCGGGATCAACGAAAGAGTCGAGAATAGCTTGATACACAATCTTTGTTGTTGATAGTGGCATGACCATCCCAGCATGCGACTATTCTTCACAAGATAAATATGGTGAAGGTAGGGTCCATGGATCATCAAAATAATATGTGCGGAAAGGAATGGACCTCCCAGTCAAGATGAGCCTACTGGACATGGCATAAAATTGATGGTTCAGTGCCGAGAAGTCAAAAGTACCCATAAGGTAAGAATACATTCCGACATGGATATTGTTAGTTGCCAGCTAAGAATTATCAATCACAGGGATCGACTATCTAAGAGATGCATTAGAACTAGAGCATGCAAAGGATAACTAATCGATCGTCGCGATCTTCCCCTCATGAGGAAAATAAAGAATACGGAAAACAGATGAAATGACGATGATCATAGAATAAGTCCAATTGCAACCTAGTAATAGGTTATAATCAAGAGGCACATCAACTACCTCTACTTCCACCCCTATCGTCTTCCCACCTAATTGGACCAGAAAGGTGGGGAGAATACTGTGAGGGTGGAAGGAATTACCATCAAAAGAATTCAACATGTTCGATTAATTGGAAAGGGTTGGAGAATCGAGAGCTTTCCAACAAGGTAGGGACATCACACATGTAGCAGCGCCTTCATCAACAAACACGCATTTGATGGTATACTTGGAATACTCCACATGGATTTGGAAATCCACATGGTAAGGTAGGTGAGGCTTAACATCTGTGATTTCAAACTTGATAAACTTTGAGCCACTGGGTTCTAGATATCTTAGAGCATAGAGTAAGGCATTCCTTTGTGAAGGACACGTCTAGAGTACCTCCAAATCTGACATCGCACAAGGGGCTTTTCCCAGGTCCTCAACAATAGAGTAGTTTTGGGCAGCTCTAGAATTTGGATTATGGGTAGAGCGCTTAAGTACTCCTTTTGGAATACGAGGTAGTGGCTCTAGTTTCTCAATATGTAAAGTCATCTCCAGAGGAGGAGAAGATTCTAGACCAGAATTAGTTTTCTTAGAACTATAGTCTCGATATCGAGTGGCTACATTTATTTTTTGCTTCGACCATATTGATACATAAACGGTTGGCATCTTGCGACTTCTAGTTTTGACCTCCACTAGCCACATTTCTAGTGTTGGAGGATCTTGAGGCTAAGTTTTGATTATGTGGGAATAGATTTTTCAACACAACGGACGATTGAGATAAAATCCTCATATCTTCTGTAAGTTTGGGGCACAAATGGGTAAGGTGATCATCTGTGCAAATATTACAAGGAAACTTCACCTTACATTTTTCTTGTTTTCTCTCTCCAACATTACTACCTGTCTTCTCATTATTGTCCTTGGTTTTATTATCATTTTTCCCACCCTTATGGTTATTATGTCCTTTCTTCATATTCCCTCCTGGTTGTTGGTTACCATTCGGGTTGGTCAACGATTGTACGGAGTGTACATCCACCAAATGAGTGGGATTGGAAGACATAGATGAGGCTAGTCCTCCTGCAGACTGTCTTAAAGACAACTCTTTCAACTAGTTTTTCATTGAGTTTGTAGACTTTACATTGGCGAAACCTACAATGCCATCGACATGAGGTCTAGGCTTTTTCCTAGGGTCATAAGTAGACCATGGTGTGTCAGAAAGGAGGTGGTATAACATCCCAGACTGAGCATACATCAAATCTAACTATTGGGCCCTAAAGACATCTTCTTCCTTAGTGGTAAACCCGGAAGTAGAAACGTCCTTCAAGATAGGAGCATGCAAAGACTTAAGAAACCATTCTAAAAGAAAGGTCGGGGGCATAGGGGTCTTAATCAACCTCTTCCATCTACGCCACTCCTGGATATGGTCTGAGATATGATTAGCGGTATCCTGGAATAAAGTAGACAACAATTCTAAACCAACATCATAACGAATGGGAAACTAGAAGTGGTTAAAAGAACCCATCACCAACTGACCAAAAGTCCCATATGCCCCCCCTACTAGCTCAATATACCATTTCGCAACAACTCCGATAAGGGTGCGTTGAAATAATCTCAACGAATAGAATCATCATTAAGGGAGTTTGATGAGCACCAAAGGTGAAAGGTAGTGGCGTGATCACTAGGATCCTCTCCATTCTTACCCTCAAACTTTGGGATGTATGAAGGAAGTTTGGTGGGGACTGGGGGCCATGTAGGATCGTGACTCAGAGGGTCATTCATTAACTTAGACAAATCTGGCAGATTAAGAGTGGCCAGAAAAAGGAGACGAGGTTTTGACATCTGACCCCAACCTCCTGGGAAAGAGTGTGCTTATGGATTCAGAGGCCATCCAGGGTTCTATTAAACACCATGGCCCTTTTTGGCATTATAATTCCATCCTCTGGGCTGATTCATATAAGGTTGGTTGGGCATCATTCCAGCTAGAATGTTCTATTAAGGGTTATAGAAAATTCCCCCAACTAGATTAGATCCAGGTTGGGGGTTTCCCAAAGTGTGAAACTGACCTCCTCCATGCTGGAAATGAAAGGATAGAGGCAGATTCCTCATGCCAAATGTATTGGTTGGAATCTATGTTGAGGAGGTAGGATTGTAGGACAGAACTTGAGCCGAAGCTTGTCCTCTAGGTTGACTATTCCACCCAGAAGTAGGAGGATTGGACCCAGGGTTAAAAGTAGGGATACCTCCCATATTAGGAGTCATTTGAGGGATTTGAGATCCACCAAATGAAAAAGGAGTGTAAGGAGGTGTACTGCCCCCAAGTCCAACGCTATCATTAGGGCCAACAAATGGGATGGAGTTTGAAAAATCCAAGGTGAAGTTAGGTATACCAAAAGAAAATGGAATAGAATCCATAGGGATGGACTGAACATTGTAGCTCGATGAGTGGCCAAGAGACCCAAAGGGGTTCAAGGGGGTAGCTTAAGCATTAACTATAGGCCGAGCCATAGTAACAATAGGTTCCTCCGATACTACAACCATGGAGGTTTCAAGAGTCAAAGGGGTGCCATTAACTATAGTGGGTATGGGATTCAAAGGGATCCCAGAATTTTGAAGACCAGGTTTAGTACTCATCCTTGTAGAATCACAAGTGTGAACGGTGGATGTGTGTGTGCCACGTATAATGACTCTATGCCTTTTAGAAGGCAAGTACATGAAATCCGATGGTAACTATAACAAGTGACGGGACCGATGGGGCAGCTAGTCCGACTCCACGATGACTTAAGACTCTAAAGATAAAAACATATCCTAAGGCCAACTAGTAAGCAAAGAGCACACCAAGAGTAAAACGACCAATATGCATGCAAACGGGATAAAGTGATTGAGTGGCCTCCCTCCCTAAAGAAGGTATGTCTCGTCCAAGAGGGACATGAGACTCCCTACTAAATATCGGAGGTAACAAAATCAGTTATAGGGGCCCACGTGGGCTTAAAATCCAGTTGGTCAAATCCCCCTAGAGAGGTAATCCTCCATAAAGGTTGCGTGTTGTCTGACCCCTATCTGACCCAGGGTATTAGCAAATTAACCCCTGCAAGTAACCTATGAGATACCTAAGTCAAGCAACTAATAAACCACTGTATAACCAATGCACAAACAAGCAGTCGTAAGTCCGGCTCACCATATAGGTAGGGTAACAAAGCCCGAAATATTGAAAGCACCGCCTCTCACGGAGGTATGGGCACTAGAAAGATCCCCAAATATGAATAAATCGACAAAAATATCTCTGACACTAGGCAAGTATCCGAGGGATATCCCTTCAACTAACTTCACATGACCTTGTGATTAAATCTGGTGTGAGCGGAGCCTCCTGATATTACCAATTATACAATGGAATTCTCAACTCCCTTTCTCAGACACATATGTTGATTTAATTGCCTTGGAGAAGTTTACTCACAAAATCCTATTCCAAGGCACTAAATCCTAGGCTAGTTTGTGCACCCTAGAAAATAAAATCGTTACTAACAAATTTTAAATTATAGTGTTGATTTTATGGTCGTGATTACTCAAAAAGGTATGGTGATGAAACTCATGGTGTTATGACTCTGCAAGAAATTAAATATGAAAATAATGCAAAGTTTAACTTTAACTTTTAATGTATGATATGATCCTAAAAGAAATGCAATTTTCAAATTCAACTCTGTGATTCAGAAGTAAAAATGCAATCTTTCATTGTATGCACTAAGCTAATGATAAAAACTCAAAAGACAAAAAAATGCCAAGAAATGCAAAATGCATGTATTTGTTTTTGTATTTTCAACATATCAAAATTGAAAATGCATGGAATAAAAAGTAACTTGATACATAGACCTACTGTGTATAAAAAATAGATAACTCAAGCAGGATATCAAGCAACAAAGCACCCAAATCAATGTACAAGGACAATAAAAATGAAAATATGAACAGAAAAACTTCACCCAAAAATTCAACCAAAAGAGGGTTTCCTGTCATCCCATAGGTACTCAAAAGCCACTACAAAGACCTAAGAAGGCTCAACAAGCATCAAATCCCATACAACAAACACCACACCAAGAAAACATGCAAGGAGAAAAGGTGTACACGACTGTTTGAGAAAACAAAGCGTATATACGCAGCTTGTAGTGAGACAACCTGCGTGTATACGCGATTGTCCAGCAAAAAGGCATGTATATGCTTTGAAACAAGGCCAGGAAAGGGAGAAAAGATGAAAACTTAGACCTAGAGTGAATAGGAGCTGTCAAGCAATGATACGACAAGAACCATAATAGAAACGAGAGAAATCTAAGGAGAAAAGTACTTCAAACCCTAAGAAATAAATCAATCCCCAGTATGGTCGCCAATTATGTTACGAGGAAAATCTCTCTATGGCTAGGGTGAACCACAACAGATAAGTATGACTATAGAAATCATCTCAATTCCAACATATTCTATATAAACTAATGTGAAAAAGAAGTAATAAAGAGGCTTACCTTGTCCAAACATTTGATGATGTCCATTGTTGAGCACTTTGACCCAAAACTTTATACCTACAACAAGTTCTCAACAAAAAAGAAAAGCAAGCATATAGTGATGATATAACATGTTAGAATATTAGACAACATAATCCATCAATATACAAAACAAACATTCCCATGGATCATAATACATATATTTGCAAGATATTAATTGGATGGGAAAGGAGTATTTCTATTAATAAATGATCAACATAAGTGAAACATTACAGACTTCCGTGTCATCGCGGTTCAGAACCAAGAAACTGAGTTCCTTCCAACTGGGCCTCCACCACTTCAATCCACCACCAAAGGTAAGATCATATAAGGGATACAAATAGGTTCTCCATCAATAAGGGAAGAGCTTGGGGGGGTCAACACTATGTTCATACTTAAAGGACAAAGGGATGCAAACTCAATAATGAAGTAATAATTTCTCCAGAGTAACTTTGCTCTCAAAGTTGAATTCTCTCCTCTTTTCCATAGCTCGGAATTGGCTTCTTTATAGGCTTCAAAATGCAACTGAAGGGCCAATTTGGAAGGTTTCCAGTATATGGAAGGCCAAGGATCAAAGATCTCTTGTCATGACATGGAAACCCGACATTTAATTTTGATTTTTTGGCACAAATCTTGATGCATGCGAGATGTAGTGGAGTAGTGAGCGTATATGTTTGTTGTATAACTTGTAAGGTGCGTACAAGTGGAAAAATATTTATTTTTGTCTATGGAATTATCAACCAGGGAAAGTAAGTTTGCATGGGGGAATGGAATAAGGCCCTCTCTGCAAGATTTCATAGGGTGAGGCAAATCTTGTTCTAACAGGAGCACAAATCATGTCGCTGACTTCCTCAGTTGACCTCCCGTGGTTGCACTCATCACTGTGATCCATTCCTATGGACATGAGGCATTTGTGTGGCCCCAACTTTATTAGCAAGATCCGGACTTCGCCACCACCTATTAACTCTTGGGTACAGGCACAAATGTCATCGATTTTCACATTCAGGATGGTTTGTTATGCCATCTGGTCCATATCTATATTCCTACAAGAGAACGTGCAAAGATTATTTGTAAATCCCACTACAATCAGATGGCAAGAAATTTTGGCATGGATAAAACTGTGGTCGTTCTATAGAAACATTTTTATTGGCCAAAAATTTGATAGGACGTTAGCAAGTATATCATATCTTGCACCGCATGTGACATTTCCAATCCAACCATCAAGAATAAAGGATTATACACCCCTCTTCCCACCCCCGAGAAGCCTTGGGAATCCATCTCAATAGATTACATGTATGGCCTTCTATCCACCAATAAAAGAAATGATTGTGTATTTTTGGTTGTTGATCATTTTTCGAAGATATCCATCCTCATATCCTGCAAGAAGAATATCACAGGAGCAGATACTGCCAAGATCTTATTCGAACGAGTGTGGGTCCATTTTGGGATACCACAGACCATCATCTCTGACTAGGACAACAGGTTCCTCAACACATTTTGGTCGATTCTCTGTTCATTGTTGGATACCAAGCTCACTAAATCCACTACTTTCCACCCCCAAACAGATGATCAAATAGATTTCTTCAGTCGGATGATTGTGCACATCTCGTGCATGTACAAATCTAAACATCTGCATACATGGGATGAGAGTCTTCCCTATGTTCAATACAATTACAACATGGCTCTCCATAACTCCATTGGCCATAGCCCATTTTAGGTGGGGTTGGGATTCCAACCCTTAGGTCCCATTGATGTTTCACTACCTCTTGCAAGAACACAAACATACTCTTCCCATGTTCAGTCTGAGACCAACAAAGCCACCATATTCATTGAGAAGATTCAACACATGAGATTTTGCAGAAAGTCAATGTTAAGTACAAGCAACGCCATGATCAACATAGGGAATCACACCAGTTTTAGGTTGGAGACAAAGTCTGGTTACATTTGTAGAAGGAACGTCTTACAAAGCCCCATCGGAAGCTCCGCCCACTTTGTTATTGGCCTTAAACTATCACCAAGGATATGGGTAGCAATGATTTTGATCTCAACACTCCACCCTTCCTTGGCTTGCACACAATGTTCAATGTGGACCTCCTTCGACCATATTTTCCACCATTATTGGACACCTCAGAGATCGCATAACAATTGACACCAATAGAGCCCAACCCTGATTGCATGGAACATGCATCCACTGATCAGATAGTGGACACACAGGTCAAAGGAACTCGCCAGCCGATGTTCCAGCTTTATTGGGTCGTTAAGGTAGGGCAAATCCTCCACTAAGGAAAGTGGCTCACCCAAGGAAAAATTCAACAGAAGTTTCCTCACCTGATGGTGGAACTCAACACAAGGGATACCATTAATTCCTAAGGGGTGAGGACTGATCCATGTGGGTATTGGTGGCCACCAACCTATTCCAAATGGCTCCTCTTGACAGTTTTTAGTTCAACACGTTCTTTTGTACTTCTTTGTAATTATGGGTTCTACACTTTCAAGGTTGTCCGAAGTCCTACACATCTTCCAGGTGGATACTGGTGGCCTCCCACCTAATCCAATTGTCTTATTTTGTATGTTTTCATGTCAACACATCTTTTTGTATTTCCAGGGATGTTTTGGGGCCATAAATAGTGTTTTTTTTCTCACCACAGTCAAATTGTATACAAAGTCAAAGTTTTACGGTGTAATGAGTATTTCTTGAAAATACCTTTCCAATGGGCTATCACACTCCTAAAACGGAGGTTGTATGCAAACATTACGACCCCGAGAAGTTGAGGTCCCAACTTACCCATAGGGGCCCACATAACTTTTGGTGTTTCATCTTCTAAGGTTAGGTTTTTGAATGTCTAGGGTTTTGACATCCATGAGTAATGTTAAAAATGCCTATGGAGCCTCATTGTAATCATTCTTCTCATATGGAGGTGTATAGCAATGTCTTCTCAGAGATAGCTAGCACCATTCGAGTAAGTGTTTTAGTTTTAAAGTCTTACAGTTTCATCCTATTTCATTTATTCAATAGAAGATCTTGTTCACTAGATATCTGTATTGTTCTTCATATATTTGGGTGTATTGTATTCAGTCTGTTAATCCATCCGTTCCTCTCCTAAATCTGTGTCACCTGTGCTTCAACTTCACTTGCAACATATTCCATTTTACCCTCTTCTTCCTTGGTGTCAAGCCATATCTTTGATTTTCCTCACTTTCTTGTAGCAGTTGTTTCACATAATTGATTTTTTCCTTTAACTCGACCATTTTCTTGTCAAATTTGTCATCACTCATCCTCTTTATGCCAATTTCTCTAGCATCCTCTTTCCTCTGGCTATGGATTTTTCCTAAACCCTTGTCATGACCATCAGTAGTCATCCTCATCTCCACTTTTGTGAGCTTCTCCATACTCGTTGTGGGATGCATTAAGCATCCTCTGTATCAAGTATTTGTATCTTGCTAGTCAATACCTCATCAAGCTTCACATAAGCCTAACTATTAAGAACCTAATATTTTCATACAGAAATACCACAAAGATTCAGAGAACAATATAGAAAACCACAACTTTATTATAGAAACCCTTGAGGTAGGGAAACACCATACAATGGATCCTATTATGGAAGGGATCCTCTCCTATTCACTTGCCTCTTTGAGGGGGCATCCTCCTATTGAGTTACTACTCCAAACATAATAATTCTCTTCATGTCCCATTACATTGCTTGAACCCCTTTATATAGTGCTACCATCACCTAAGAACATTCTAGAGGAGGAATCTTCTAGAAGTAGAACCTTCTAAGAAGTCCTCTTACATTTATTATATCTAACTACCCAT
>SNQJ01S0015533.1:0-22816 GCA_010110895.2 Picea sitchensis
GCTCCGCATCAGCTTTATGTTGAATTCTCCCTGTTGCTGCCTGGCTTTTATGAGCTTTTTGTTATCTGCTCGATGAGTCTGGACATCTTTCTGCAACTTTTCAATGATTTTCATCATGTTTCCTTCTTTATCTATTTCTTCTCCATGCCCATTGGTGTTTGTTCCTTCAACTCGCAAATGGACATCCCTTCCTCTTGCTTCATTCTCTGAACGATATGCATCCTATGTATCCTCCATTCCTCTGCACTATGCGACAATTCGGTTCAGTTCCGTCAATTGTTAACTCTGCAAAATGTGCAATCAACCAAATTTTTGTCAGGCTATCAGTCTTTAATAATTTTCCATAGGACTTAGACAATCCGATTCAACAGAAAGAATATCAGACTCCCTTTTTGGTGGGTCTGCGTCAATCAAGAATCCCCACGATTCTATTTCTAAGCCTCATTATGTTCTGCAACAATTCACCATTCGACACTAGCCCCTTCGTCCTCGGTCCTTGGTTCGCTGGTGACTGCGGCTAGGGCCGAGTGCTAATGATTTGGGCACTTATCCGAAGTGTTGAAACTTCAGGCTCCGGAGCTTCGAAGGTTCCCCCTTTTTCACGCGTCACCACATCACAACAAATCTCTCAGAGTTCCGGATTGACGAACTCGCGAAGTAGGGTGGATCAATAGTCCACAACTACCCAGCATCCAATGGCTGACACCCACTATGGAACTTCAAGCATCTGAGCTCTGAGACTTCGGAGCTTCAGAGCTTCAAGACTTCAGAGGATTTCACATCCTCACACCCCCAACCCCTCGAACCATTAATCTTTGAACACTTCCATGTCACCTTTGGTGACGTCATTACGTCTCGTCACCTTGGCGTTACGAAACTTTTGAAAGTTCTTCCTTTCATTCCCTTATGAACCATTCTTCTAGAGTGTCAAGTCTTCGGACTTCGCAACTGGCGCCACACGGCCACTGGGACCCACGGTTTCCATACTTGAACTAAGATACCAAATCGTCACATCACTTAACGCCTTTGAAATTGCAGGGGCATGCATCCGCAGTTTGGAGTAACCCGCCTTTCGTCCCGCAATTCCTCTGATGCTGACACGTAACCCCCTTGTAAAACCATGGTTTGGATAGCAGGACCGCCCTGGGAAATTAACCCCCGTGCAATTTAGGTCCCCGCAATGCCTCTTGGCCGTCGATCTTGATGTATTGTGATCAACGCTAGTGTGCGCCCGCCAACCTTTAACTATGTTATGCAACCTCAGGGCCCACATAGTACAGTTGTCAACATTCCAGGTGGGGGCACATGGCAGGTATAGGAGAGGTCCACGCCAACTCCAGGGGACGTCATCATGACTCACTACTTTGGCTCTTCGGGGCTTCGAAACTTCAGGCTTCGAGAGTTCTCTCCTCAGCACACATCCCGAACGTCGAAATCGCAAACAACCAATCTGTTGACACGCCTCCCTCTTGACGGACGGTCCGGATTAACTCCGGACTTCGAAGCTTCGGGGGCTTTCACCCTTCACCACTGCGTTTGACCTTTTAACTTGGCTTCATCCAACTATCGAGCTCTTCTCCCCAAATCTACGGTGTAGATCTACTTCGACGACTTTGGACTTCGAGCCTCCGGCCTCTTCCGCTCTACAACCCATAACTTCGTCGAAGCCACGAAGTCCAAAGGACTTAGAGGTTAACTATCTCATGCTCCTTTTTCCTGATCCGACGAGTGTAGTTTTACATACTGCTAAACCCCTTGAGCTTCGTAACACGGCCAAGGTAACCTCTTGGCACAATTTCTCTCTAAAACCTTGGTTCTAATGACCACTTATCTGGCCCATCCAAGATCAGTGCTTAAACCTTCGCTTTGATACCAATTTGTAAAGTCCCCCGGCCATCGACCCCTGCCGGGTAACGCTACCCAAACAACCTTAACTTTTCCTTTCCTGCTTTGATACCATTTATGTATCATTCCAGGCCTTAAACAACAGGCTAGGCCATGCCACTAAGTAACTTTGCCGAAATAATCACATATAAAACTTAACCGGAAGATAGAGAAAACATCTGGTATTCACGCTTATAAATATATATATCTATCTAATGAAATTAAACAGACATCAATAGTCTACTCATACACATGTTCATGCGGAAGCAACGTTAACACATACACGCAACATATATATATATATATATATATATATATTCAGTCATTACTCATTAAGTATAATGCAAATACAATTACACAGCATACAACGAACACAAAATTGGTACTTATCTTTTAATAGATGACCACTAACTGCGTCCAGACCTTTCACAAACCTCCCAGCCTTAGACCACGTTGCTCATCACGCTCAGCAGTGGGTCACCCCCAAGCTGGGACTAAACTCCACCGAGCAAGGGAATTCTAGGCTTGGCAAGGACAACAAGGAAGTTGCACAGAACAACAGAAAGGATCTTTTATCCCAGGAGCCACTTACGCCCACAACCCACAGACCCTCATTCCCCACATGCCTGCTCCACCCCAGGAGGGTACACCTTCACTAATACAAGTCCATCGGCTACCACACCTCCCTTACCTTGGGCTTCAACAACAGGCTGGACCAGAAGTCTCAGAGTATTGTAGCTGCTATGGGACTCCCTTTAAGGAGAACTCACTTCCCAACAAACTCTCTCACCTGGGAGAGTTGCTCATAGGCCTGACAACCTGCTTCTTCAATTCAGCTTCTAAGTAATACAGCAACAGCATTCAACTAACACATGGGTGACGGCAGCAACAGAAAACGGTTATGGACACCGAAAATGGCAATACCCAAACACTAAGACACAACACGGCTCAAGAGAATACAAATGCGTCGGGCTTCACAGGAGACACACAGGATAACTCAAGTATGATTGCAGGATTCCAAAGGTGTGTACTAGATACAGAGGCGATGACGATGGAGAACTGGTTCAATGCGTGAATCCCTGGTCAATCGGGAAGGGTGACAAACTTCCAGAGAATCGTAAGGGTCGTGAGGAAACTTGAAACTGGTCCAGACACAAGGATGGGGAGCAACGCCAGAATGGGAAGCGAACCCCCAATGAGTTGGCTTTCCCAGCTATAAACTGCATGCAACCAGGTTGACACATGTCTTCCTGAAGCCGCATGAGTTCCACTTAGCACTCATTCCCCTTTTTCCCAGGAACTTAGGACAACACGGCTTATGTCAACCATAGCCTTTGGGAAATAATAATAAAATATTATTACCTTAGAGGTAAGCCCTCTAGCTTAGCCCCTAGGCCTAGACACTTAGCCCCCTCCCTTACCCTACCTAGTGGAGCTTAGTCCCCCATAACTCTTTCTTTGTGGTCGGTCTACACGAAGCAGTGTAATTTTATTAATGATGCAAGTATTTACATATACAAAATGAGGCTCATTGGCCTTAGCATCTGGCTCACCAACCTAATAAACACATAAGTCTCTTGGTTTATAACCACTTGGCTCACCAGCCTATAAACATAATTTCAATTCAGCAGGGGCTCGGCCTTGGGTATTACACATTACCTCATGGAGCAAGACCCATCTCTGCTGCAAGACCAGGCCGATGTGATGGATGTTGCTGCTGCTGACAAAGTGGAGGCGTTGAAGAAGAAAAGGATGGGCCCTCCAGGGCCATGCTCAAGTCGATATGGCTCTCGATACTCCATGTCTAAGACCTGTGGGCCTCGAGACATAATCTCCTTAGTTATCCCTAGGCTAGGGGATAACATCTAGCTCCAACTCGAGGACATGTGCTCACCGTAGAGTGCATGAGAACCTGAGCATCTCTGGCAAAACCTGTGACCTGCTTGATCTCAACATAAGACTATTAGCAATCATTTGGGGTGGTGATATCACCCCCGGCTCATATATATATAGTACCGAAAATGAAAGCAAGCATAAATACAAATGGAAATACAAACTATTCTAGCATGAAATGCAAATGGTATATACAATGAATGCAAATGCCTGCCTTCTTATCTCTACTTACCTATTGGTTGAATGCTAGGTGTAGTCAAATAGCCAGTGAAACCACCCTAGCAATGTTTCACAATACCTGCCTCTGTGCTTCATCATAGACCAAAGCAGTGATAAGTTAAGCACAAAAGTAACATGAGTTAGCAAATGTATTGCATCATTGGAAATTGTAAGGTCTAGCTCATGGAGGCGGGTGGGAGGGAAAAAGTGGTGCCAAGTCATACTCTCAGGAAAGTGCTCAATCCACTTCAGAAAAGGATCGTGTAAATTCAAAGGTTCAAAAGACCGACTCAAGGAGTTTGAATGCTGGCTACCTCGGACATCTTCACAACTTGAGGCCTGGGAAGGGATTAGCAAGAACCGAAAGGATGACCGACAATTTCTTAAGGGGAAGCTGGAAAACTATGATAATAAGCTTCTTCTTGAGGTACTCAAGCTTACCCTAAAATCCAAAATGAGGTTTCGTCCTATAGAAGACTCGGGATAAGGGACATGTTTCCAAACCATACCTTTAGTGATATAGCGAGGTAAAGTAATCAAAGGAAGGTGGAAAACCTTATCACAAGTATCCTGGTTCAGGCAAGTAACTTCCTCACTTTTATCAAGATCTGAGCACAACGATGGTTGATAACCTTCTTCATAGAATAAATCTAAGTGCTCAGAGGAACAGTCATCAAAGTCCTCAAGGTATGACAGAAAATTATTAGGAGAGCATAGCATCAAGTCATCCTTGGGTGTCTGAATAAAATTGGTAATCATGTCATGTTCTTGTTGCCAAATGTCAAATTCATTAGTAACTTCATGTGATAATGGTAAAGGCAACTTTTGGACATGACCTGCAATGTCGTAAATGGGATCCTCATCATATCCAATCACATCCCATTTACGCTTCCCGACATGTATGAATTCATCATTATTATCAACAAAGTCATTATCTTCATCATAACATGAAGGGGCTAGAATATCCAACACTTCTTCACTTTCCACATCATAAGATAGAGAATCATTAAAAATTTGGAAAGGGAAGTAACTCACCTTGCTTACTTCTTCCTGTGCAGAAGCTTCAAGTATTTGGATATCTTCATCAAATGGAAGACTTGCCTCAACATCTTCTAGCTTGTCCAAGGGTTCCATTTCTTCTTCACTGTCTAAATCATAGAATAAGGTATCATCAAAATATTGGAAAGGAAAATGACTCACCTCACTCTCTTCATCTTGTGCGGGAGAGATAGGATCTTGAAGAGCTTCGTCAGATGGAGGACGGATGACCAGTGCTTCATCCTTAATTCACTTCTCTAGTTATATCTTCACTGCATTCTATCGAATCATGGGAGAAATCCTGCTCCTCTTCAAGGGGTTGACAATTTTCTTCATAAATCTCTTCTTCCATATCAAAAGGTTTTTGGTATTGAGCATGATATACATCCCTGAGATCTTCTACATTCTCAGTAGTGAATCCTTCATCCTCTAAGGTTGTTGTGAGATTTTGAAGGGCATCTTCAKATGTTTGGCAATGTGGTTTGACAAAGTCAATAAACSTACTGATGAGGTGTACGAAAGATGATATACCCCTATCTTCGCAACAACCTTTAAACAAATCTTGCAAAATGGATGGTAGAGAGAGTATGAATAATTTTACCAGAACATCCTCCCCTCCCAATTCTATCTCGCTTATATACTTCAAAAATTCTACAATGTGAGGAATTGGGAGGCCCCCTTCAAATCTTGGAGGGTTGCTTGACCATTTTGTATCAAAACAAGTCGGGTATCCTTGAACACTTTTGAAATCAATAGTCGGATACACTTGTTCCCAGGACGCCATGATCCYATAACTTGGAAATATCACAGAACTAAGAGTAAGGTGGCACCTAGGAAAAGGTTAGTGGAGTTGCCAGATAATTTTCTTGAAACTATCAAAGGGATGAGGGGATCACCCTCAGTGGAGTCACCAGGTAAGCTTTGCAAAGTAAAGCCTTTTGAGGAAAGGCTTACCAAAAAGTGTCGTCTTGAGGAGAATTGACTCAGTGTTCCCCGGCAACGACGCCAAAATGTTATCGCACAATTTTTACTTTGATAGAAGGAAAGGTTAAATGAGAGCAAATTGGCGTAACTGGAGATTAATCCTATCATTGTCACCTCAATAGGATGTCTCTTTCTATTTAGGGTGGTAGGCCCAGGAGAGACATCCCCAATGACCTAGGGTTTTGAGAAGGCAAAGTCAAAATGGCTAGATAAGGATCCCCTCTCACAAGTCACCACCGATCAAAAAGTCCTAGTTTTATAACCAATGAAACAATAATGTATCAAAGTGTACCTGCCCGGAACAAAGCAACAAGAAACTAGAAGGGTTAAAGACAAGAGAGATTGATAGATTGGAGTGTTGGTAACCCAAGGCTACAATTATCAAACCCTAAGGGGAAACTAGCTACTAAGGTGTAGGTAACCCTAGGCCTTAGTAGATTTCCTCCCTCTCTAACTCAATGATGAAGCAAAATTGACTAAGATGAAGCAACAGATACTAAGGTGTTGCAATGGCAAGGCCTTAGCTCATACTTCAAGAAAAACAGCCTTTTGACAAGATCTAGTAGGTGAAAGCTTTTGAAGCTAGGACAATAACATGTGCTAGTCTTCCTAGGGTTTAATCAAGCAATTTCATAATCTTGAATCTAAATGCAAGATAAATAAAACTATAACAATTCAATTAAGAAGAATTGCAGAAAATTCACTTACATACATCAAGAATTCATCAAGAAGAACCCTAGTTGAACACATCCACCAAGAACTTCGCCAAAATAATCCAAAATAAGCCTCCTTCAACAAATGCGCCTAAAATTTCAGCGAAGAAACCCTAAGGAGGGTGCAAATTTCAGGCCTCACAAGTGTGACTGAAAGATGATGAAAAATTAGAGTGATTTTCCCCTTATTTATACAGTTACAATGACCAGAATTAGGTCAAAAAGGTCGACATGGCCTGTTACACATAATATCCAGTTTTTACATTAAATCTCATAAATAGACCCTAAAACAAGATGTAAAGGTGACGTCATGCCCTTTTAGGGTGATGTTAGGCCCTTTTTGGGCAACGTTGGCCTCTTGGAGCAAAATGTTAGGTCTCCTTGGGCCTCAGGATCATGCCACACATGCCACTTGGCACATAACTGCCTCCAAAGCATCCAAAACGTTGGGTGACCTAGGTGACATCATGGGCCTTCCAAGGTCTACATCATGGTGAAAAAGGCACAACCCCCTGGGTCCAGGCCTGCCAGGTTGTCCCTTGTGGAACGTCCTCCTCTCTCTCTAGCGCAATCCCCTGATCTGCCTCTGCCCCTGGTTTGGGTCTCATCATCCATTTGGTGGGCTTTTAGCCCCATGGAGGTCCAAACTAATCATCTCCTCATGTGTACATGTCCATCGGGTGTGGCCCTGCAACATCAACAAATACGCCCTCCATGGGCCCATAAGTCACAGGGATCATAGCAATGTCAATCACATCTAATCATCAAGTTATTTAAACATGTGCATGAAACCCCCTTTACCCGGACAAGTGCTCAAAGATGTTATGCTATTCTACAGGCCAAGTTTGGAGGGGATGGTACGACGTCCTATTGGGCTAATGCTCATTGGATGTGGGATGTTCCCGGATGAAGTGAAATACAGGCCATGTGAGTGGATGAGGTGGTAAGGGATGTTTGGGCAATGGGTGCAGTGATAGCAAGGAAATGTATGGCTTACCTATGGGTGCCTCTGAAGAGGGTGAGTTGCACCTTGTCATGGATGCAAATGTTTCCAAGCCCATTCATGCCTTTTGTCTTTTATTCTTATTGTTTTTTTCTTTCAAGAGGCTAGTTAGGGGACACTACCCTGGCGTGATGACCAGTGGTGGCAATGTTACCCATTAGCATTTCACGGAAATGAGAAGGTTGGCTCGTGATGAGACCCCCTTTCTCTTGGCTATGCCACCAAGAGCCACTACCCTGGCATGGTGACCAGTTGTTGGCAGTGTCATACCGCTACATGCCCATGGACCTAATAGGTTGGCCCGTGATGAGACCTCCTATCCTCCAACTAGGTCTTGATTTATTATTTTTTATGGGTCCCTCTATTTCTTGCTGAGAAGCCTTTTATTGCTTTCTCGCCGATCCCTGAGCAAAGCATCTCAAGGTTTCATTCTTTTGGCTTTTGTCTTTTGCCAGCTACTTTTACCTTATGGGCCTTTAGCCCCTTCTTCCCACAAGGCAAGGTACAACCCTTGGATATTTGGCCAACCCAATGCCCGGACCAGTGTAATGGGATGGATGAGTGGGAAAAAGATGAAAGGTGGTAAGTATGGTGGGAGAGGACGATGACCTCTCATGAATCCCCTTAGTGGCAACTCAAACCCTATGGGAACCGGCTTACTAGGGCATCCTTTCATTCCCCCCAAGTGTGATCAAGTGGAAAGGCATAAGGTCCAAGCACACGTTAGAATCAAAAGGAATTAAATGCACATATTCAAAAGTTTTGAGGATCAGAGTGACACATACCATGATACCCGGACTCATTACCTCATGGAGCAAGACCCATCTCTGCTGCAAGACCAAGCCGATGTGATGGATGTTGTTGTTGCTGACAAAGTGGAGGTGCTGAAGAAGAAAAGGATGGGCCCTCCAGGGCCATTCTCAAGTCGATCCGGCTCTCGATACTCCATGTCTAGGACCTGTGGGCCTCGAGACATAATCTCCTTAGTTATCCCTAGGCTAGGGGATAACAGTGACAATAGCTGAGAGTAGATGTGAAATGAGGGGGGGGTGAGCATTATTTTATATTTTGGAGAGGAGAGAGACCCCTCTTGGATGAGTTACAAGTGTCACACATCCAAGAGAAATAGACAATGTCAAGGAAGAGTCACTCTTAGGGTTTTGGTAGTGAGTTAGGGTTTGAGGGGTGAGGTGTAAAGGGGGAAAACACCTTTTTCCTATGGTCAAACATGAGGTTAGACACCAAGGGGGGGCGAAATTAGGGTTTAGGTGGTCTTTTTCACTTAAACATTTTAATTCCCACATGTCAATTAGCAAGGGACACCACTTTAGGTTGTTGGCTAAGTGGAAAATTACTTTTCCAACTTAGGAAAAAGGTTAGGAAACCTTTTCCACTCTCTCTCAAACCTTTTTGCTTATTTTTTACAAAAATTGACATTTTGACTTTGTCAATTAAGTAATTAAATTGTTGACTCAAGACTGACTTGGACTCCCCATGGACAATGACCTAGCAAAACTTGTCCAATTGAGTTGAAACTTGGTCCAAGGGTGTAGGGGGTCTCATTCCATTTCTTTTGAGTACTCACACCCCTAATAAAAATCCCAAGGACCTAGTTTTTACATTTTTTACATCAAAAATAATTAAAATTACCATTAACTGGGTAATTTTAAAAAATTAAAAAAAAATTACTTTGACTCAACAGAATTCTGCAAGACTCTAGGAGATGTCTAGCATTGTCATTTACAATATTCCTAGACCCTAGTCACCCATTGGGCTTGATCATTAGAACGCCTTTAACCACTTTGGAGGATTATTGCGGGAGTGAAAAAGTCAAGGGTAATTAAAAAAAGGCTGGTTAGGCCAAAGTAATTACCTGTGGAAAAAATACACTCGATGAAAGGCCTTCCTTAATGATAAAGTCCTAGGTAACTAACCTACAATATGATCCATGCAAACCCATTACATTATTATCCCACACAGGGGAGCGGAAATTCCAATTGCAAAAAGAAGTGTTGAGGCCAAAATTGCCTTGTAGAACCAGTAAGTCTTCAAACTTGGTTGCACCATCAGGTACACACCTTCATGGCACATGGAATTGACCCCCTAGTCGAAATAGGTGGTCAACAGTATGTATACAACATGGCCTAATCCTTCTAGACCTTTGGAATCTATTATTTTAGATTTTCTCTCGAGCTTACCCATGGTCAAGTACCAACATCACCCTGTATTAGTTTTTGTTGATTGTTTCTCTAAAATTGCTATATGATCCCTTGTAAGAAGACAACCACAAAGCTTGACACAGCTTGTATGTACTTCATCCATGTATGGTCCCATTTTGGTTTACCATCTTCCATGGTGTCTAATCATGATTCAAGATTTCTCATTCATTTATGGAATGCACTATGGTCAATGATTGGCATCAAACGCAAGCACTTTATTGCTTTCCACCCTCAAACCAATGAGAAAATAAACATAGTCAACAGAATCTTAGTTCATTTGTTGCGTATGTATAATCATGCACACCCCCAAACCTAGGATGAAAAAATTCCTTTCACTCAAATGCTTATAACAAAGCCTAGCATAGTTCGACGGTCCACCAAACAGTCCTTTCCAAACTGGTTTTAGTTTCCATCCATCTAGCCCTTCAACATCCTCTGCTCCTCAGATTGCCAAAGAACAAGATAGAGCAGCCACCTCCATCAAGCAAATTCAGCAAACTCACGAACAAGTACAGTCTATCTAGCAATGTCAACAGCAAAAGTACAAGCAAATACACGATGTGCATCAAGTTCCTCACTCTTTTCAAGTAGGTGACCAAGTTCGGTTACAACTGCATAAGGAATGATTTAAGGGTACTCATAAAAAAATCAAGCCTCTTTGATATGGTCCTTGTTATAGCGCAAGTTGTAGGTTGGGCAAAGCCCGACCCAACCACAAAGCAAGTGCTACAACTTGGGAATCCTACACCCAATGTCACCTCGATGTAGGTTCCGCACTTCAAGGGTGACTAGGTCACTCTAGGGAGGCGATCCCGATGACCCTAGGGGGATTGAGATGGAGATGGAGAGAAATGGAAGTGAAGCCCATACATGCCAAGTCTAAGTGGAATACAAAGTAGGGAGAGATGCCTTGCAAGTCAAGTAATTGTTGCCCCATAGGTATAGTACTTTTACGGATGATTGTACCTACCCAAGACACAAGAAAAGACAATTTGCAATAATAAATGTTAGTTGGATCAGAAAGTTAAGCTTGTTGTCCCTAATTTGCAGTTGTAGATAACAATTTATATCACCAAGTAAATGGTACTATAAGTTGCTCAATAAGTGCTAGAGATCAAGTAGAAAATACAAGAGAAAGACTAGCTAAACTCAAGATGAAAAATCAATATTCTAGCACAAAAGATAAGGCTACCGTAAATACTTGTCTGCAGCAAATTATATCAGCCTTATGGTTGTAACATTCAATGTATTAAAGCAAGAAAATCAGCCACTGAAATCCCCTCAAACTTTTCCAAAAAGTGTGTTAGACCAAGGGGACTAAGTGTGCAAACTTTGAACAAAATCCAATGGTTGATAAGAGAGTTATTCAAGCAAATGAGTTAGGGTTTCTGCAGCCCTAATGGCTGAAGATGCAATTTTGTAACAACAGCAAGAAGTAGCCCCTTGATGGGGACGCCCTAGTGGAGATGCAATTCTTGTGTCAACAAAGAAGAAGTAGCCCTGATGGGGACTTTTAGTGGTCGGAGTCATCAAGGCACAAGGAGTACAATACACTTTGCAAGAAGTAAAATGACTCAAATTCACGCTTCCCAATGCAATATTTTATTTTCCAATGCAATAATAAATGACTAGTGCCTTTAATTATTGGGTTATGGAGTATTTAAAATTAAATATCTATATGTGCTAATTCCTTTGGGGTGTAAGCCCTTTACTTCCTGGGCAAGTTTCTCTAGCTAGGCTTAAGCTAAGAGGGTGCATGCTGCCCTTATACTTCTTTTAGCACACCCTAGTGTAACCAATGAGATGAAGCATAAAGTGGTAAAGACTATATGGGGTATGCCCTTATACTTCCAAGGACTCTCCAACTAGGTGTCAACTCCATGTTATGAAGAGATGCATCATCGATGCTCATTTGTCTAAGACTTTGGTTCTACAGTATTTTGGCCCAAGACTTCTTTTTGTAATTGAAATTTATAACCCTCAAGGGGTCAATAATGTAATAGGTCTCAGATGGTCATATAGTTAGGTCAGCTACCTTGGATCACTTCACCATGGGAGTTCCTTTTCTATCATCTGTTTTATCCTCGTCATCAACAATTGGGATTTCTTAGCCTTACTGATTTCTTTGAGTTTTCCCTCACACCGCAATAATTCCTCCAAAGTGGTGAGCAAAGTGGAGTTATCTTCCTGTAACTATTAGTTAGGAATGATAAATGACCATGCAATACATCTTAAAAAATCATGTGAATTCCTTTGAGTCTAGATTAGTTTTTTTAATTAAATTTCCTAAGTTTGGAGGTTTAATTATTTAATTAATTAATTATTTTTGAGTAAAAATTGTAAAAACTAGGTCCTTGGACTTTTGATAGGTATTTGTGCTCAAAAGAAATGGAATGAGACTCCCTACATCCTTGGACCAAGTTTCCACTCACTAAAAACTTTTGGCGGGTTTGTCCACCAAGTGTCAAATAATCAAAAATAGCAATTTTTAATTGCTAAGTTCAAACATGGCAAAAATGTAATTTTTGTAATAATGAGTTAAAAGAGTGATGTAAAGATGGATAAAGGTGTGAGAGATTTTTCCTAACCTTCCAACCCTCACATCACCCCTCACCTAGCCATTAAGCAAAACGTCACTTTGCCTAGAGTGGTGTACCTCCCTTCTAAAAAGTCTCCAAAAAATATAAAATTGTGAGACTTATTATATCCCTAAGCACTTTTCCTCTAGCCTCCCACTTACCTTTTTCTGATCCCAACACTCCTTCACTCGTCCACATCCTTGATCCATGTGATCAAACCCTAGATGGTGTGCCCTACCCTTGGGATTCTAGCTTATGCTTGGTGGTGGACACACATTTGGCATTGATCCAAGAGGGGCGAGTTTGCCTCTCCAAGCATAAATAGATCCTCTCCTCACTTCTTCTTTACTTCATCTTGAGCTAATGTTATGCTACTGATTTCTATCTCCTCTCTCTTTCTTGTTCCATCTTCCTTCCTTCCATCTTTGGCTCTTAGGGTTTGGAGCAAGTATTTCTCCAAGATCCCTTCTAAGTAATAAAATGAGAAAACTTTGAGGATCATTAAAGAGCAACAAGTATTTTGTTCTTGCCATGTGAGTTAAACTTGTATGTATTTGATTTGATTTATGTATAGCCTAGATCTTGGGTAAAGTATTTTATTTTGAGTAGATCTAACAACTAGTATTCTTGTAGATCTATATATGTGAGTTAAGTTAGATAGGTGTGTTATCCCCGATTTTAAGGATAATCAGAGATTATGTCTCGAGGCCCACTTGTCCTAGACATGGAGTACCGAGAGCGGTGATTGACTTGAGCATGCCCTTGAGGGCCCATCATTTTCTTCTTTCATCGGATTCGTCTTGTCAACAGCAAGAAGATTCATCACCATCGGCCTGGTCTTGTATCGCAGAAGGCTCTTGCTCCATGAGGTAATTGTCCGTATCAATATGGTATGTGTCACTTTGATCATTATAACTTTTGGTCGGCGTATCCATTCCTTTTATTTCTGAAGGATAGCTTGGATGTTACATTGAACCACTTGACCATGCTTGGGGAGATTGATCAGGTGCCCTAGCGTTTACACCATAGGTTTTGGCTTGCCACTGGGATTTTTTGAAGGCCATCGCCCATCTCTTATCATACTTATCATCTTTTTCTATATCTTATCTCCCGTCATCTATCCCATTCCCTTGTCCGGGCATTAGGATAACTCAGTTTGTAGGATGCACCTTATCTCATGGGAAGAATAAAGGCCCGTATGTTGCAAAAGAAGCTAGTAAAAGATAAAAACCTAGAAATAAACCCTCGAGATACTTCGCCCAAGGATCCCCAAGAAAAAAATAAAAAAAAAAAAAAAAAAAAAAAAAAAAAAACAAGAAAAATAAACAAACAAGATATAATTAAGAGGATAAGGCTCTCATCAATGAAATTTATTATGTTCATGGAAAATTAACAACATGATATTGCCATCATCTGGTCAACATGCTGTGGCAAGGACCTTTGGTTGCATGGCCAAGGGAAAGGGGTCTCATCAAAAGCCAAAATTTTATCATCTCCAGGAAGTACTTGTGGGTAGCCACTCCTGGCTATCTCTCACACCAAGGCAGTGTCCTCCGATTAGTCCCTGGATAAAAAGAATGAAAAGAAATAACAAAAAAGAAAAGGATAAAAGGCAAAAGGGCTGAAAAATTTGCATCCATGATAGGTACAACTCACTTTCTACAAACGCACCAAAAAAGACCATGCATCCTTGGCTCTTTCACTCTGGAATTCTATGTCCTGACATCCCTTTGCACAACACCACATCATTTATATGGTTTGATGAAAACCCTCAGAAATCCTTTCTTATGGATAATAGCCCAATAGGTCGTCTTGTCATTTTCTCCTGGGGAATTTTGGTATGGTAGATTTTGTAATGTCTTTGAGTCATTGGATGACAACATGGTTTTCATGCATATGTTTGATAATACTAATGATGAACTGGATTGACATTGTTAAGATCCCCTGTGGATCAATGAGCCCATGGAGGATGGTGCTTAATGGGCAGATCATGTCTGACTGCATGTACCATTTGGGACCGGGCACACATGCTGGGAGATGATCACTGGACTTCCATGGAGCTTTAAGAGCCCATCAGAGTGGTTGAATGGCTACACCTGGCCGAGGTGGCAGAGATAGGACAGTGTTTCACCGAGGTTTTGCACTGAAGAAGCAGGACGCTTTGCACAGAGGGCAAGCAATTTCAAGACAGAGTCTCTACTGGGATTATCTCTTTCAAATAAACGTTGGCCTTTGAAAGGCTCAGAGTCTCTATCCCACCATGACGCTGCATCTGCCTTCATAGTCATGTTGGAGGTGGATCAAGCAACAGTGGCACGCAGGGCACCTTAGAGAAGCTCCCAGAGGGCTTTCAACGCTTTGTTCCCCGGATGACTCCATTTGTTCTGTGCTGGGTTACATGCTCTCCTAAGGATTTTACCTTTATTACAAATGCTTAGGATTTTTATTTGACAATTTTAATGTAAAACAACATAATTTTTGTAAAGCCTGTCACTTGCTAATTTTTATGACCAAAATTAATTAAAGGTCATGATATGATATATTGAGGAGTTTTATCCTCATTTTGACATAACATACAACTCACTCTCCTAGTGAGGTCTCATTTTGTGCCCTATTAGAGTTATTGGCTATTTTGAGGAAGGCGCACTTGTTCGAGGAGAGATTTTTTGGCAATTTATGGTGTTTCTTTGAATGAAGGTTTACAACTAGGTTTGCATGCTATTTTCTTGATGATTTTGTAAGTATTGTTTCTACAAACTTTGATTGAATGGTTGTAGTTTAATTTCTTGCATTCTATTTATATATACATTGTTGAATTAAAACTTAGGGGACAAACACACAAGTAGGTCGCTGTCTCATGTCCCCGATAGAAAAACCTTTTAAGCTATTGAAGAAGAAGAAGAGAGCCTAGCCATTGCTACACTCCTTCTATCTTCCTCCCTTAAGCTAGTCGTACTTTTAAATTTCAAGAGAAAGAGGACGGCCCCTGTGCCCAGTTATCTACACCTAGGGTCAAGTTTTTAGGGTTTGATGAAAGAGCCTTGCCTTTGCAACACTCTCCTCTTTAAACTCTCTTGTCTTAATTTTACTTGTCTTTGAGCTTGTCAAGCTTGTCGGGTAGGAGGAGAGAGCACGAGGTCTTGCTTACAAACACCACAGTGAGCCTCTCTCCCCTAGGGTTCTTTCTTCAAGACCCTCAAGCATTACAAAAGACCTTGAAACTCCTTTCCCTTGTCCTTTAAATCTCATCTCCTTTCTGTTGTGTGTCCTTCACCTTTGACTCCATAAACCCTAAGACACTCCATCTTAGGATCTAACGTATGAAGGAAAGATTGAAACAATTCTTTTAAAACCTTGAATTTGAAACCCTAATTAGGCCGACGCCATACTTGGTTATTCCACTTTGACGCACTTCTCTGCTGATAAGCAAATTAGATGATGGTTTAAGACATTTATTGAGTAAGGAACTGATTAAATACATTGTTTGCCAAGCATCATCTCGACATTTATTGATGAATTGATACACTCCAATTATATTGATAAACGCTGATCTCATTGATATCTATATTGTTATAATTGCTATATATTGATATCAGATAGTTATATGAAGCACAAGTACTAACCCATTGAATCATAGCCTGCATATATTGTTTTGTTGTTGCTTTGTTCCGGGCAGGTGTTCTCATTTGGGGCTACACTTCATTATTGGTTGTTTAGCCGGACTATCTGATCTTGGTGGTAACCTGTGAGGAGGGAATTTTACTTTGACCTTTATACCTTGGCCTCTTCAAAACCCTAGGTTACCGGGGACGTCTCCCCTGGGCCTAACCTCCCTAAATAGAAAGAACCTCCCCATCGTGGTGACATTGGGTGGGGTAGGTTCGGGTTACGCCAGTTTGGCCTGTACCTTCTAGCCTTTGACCTAGCTACAAACTGTGCGATAACAGGGTGCAAGTATTTCATCTTATTAGCACATTCAGCCATATTATCTTGGTATGCATAGATATTGCTAAGTTTTTGCAGGTTTAGCCTCAAGGGTTTTATTGGGAATGCCTCAAGGAAGAGTCCTCCCTTAAAGCACACATAAGCTCATCTTTTCTCTATCTTCTTTTCTCATTCTTTCTTGTTGTCCTTTCATATATATTTCAGCTAGCTTAACATCTTAGAGTGGTCATCTAAATTTACTTTCTTCATAAAAATTTCTATGTGAAAAAATTCTACCAAAAATAGAAATTTTTCTTCATCTTTGCTTGTTGTGTGTAGCATTTCCAACAAGTATACCTTGCTGGTTTTTGCAGGTTCAGATCTGGTTGAGAGGGTTATGCTACCCCAAAAACATCCACACAACACTCCAATACCCTTCTCTTCAAGTGGGTAACATTCTCAACTTTTCTCTTCACTTCTTCTAGCTTCTTGGGCATACTTTCTTTCGGTTCTTGCTGATTTTTACTTGCTCATAGTGTGGGAGAAGGATTGGTACAGCCTACCTCCCACATGTGAGCTTGGGTAAGACCTAGCTTTGAGTTTTCCATTTCTAAAGCTTCTCTCCTAAGCTAGGATGTGGGGTTAGTGAGCTTCTTGCCTTGCTTGCTTCTTCTCTTGCTTGTTTCTCTCTCTTTCTTTCCAAGTTATTCTAAGCTTAATAAGTGTCTACACTTTGGGAGAGGAATACCCCAAATTGTAAGGCTAGGGTTTTAAATGTGTTTTTGATCTATTTATGCTTTAATGGTTAAAATCATCTAGATCTAGATCTCACACACTTTGACCTTTAAGCTTAAGCCCTTGGGGCATAGTCAACTTACTTAGATCTATTTGCATGCTATAATCTCTTTCAAGATCTCTTTTGTTGCATGCTCCAATCCAACACACATTGAATGGTTAATGCTTAGATGGTTCAGTGAGTGGTTTGCTTTTCATGTTATAACACCTTAAGGCCATTTGTCAACACACTAAAATTGTGTTGTTGATAAGTTGATAGTGTAGGCATATAACTAAATCTCTCAAGCTTTCTTTCATACTTAGTCCTTTCTCTTAATGCTTTAAACAAACATAAGATAAGTGGTGATAAGCTTGAGCTTTCTTCTTTCTCTTTTGGCAAGTTGTTCTTGCTTTGTGCTTTAGTTTTCTTTCATAACAAGCATACTCATGTTAATTATATAATGCATGGTGATAAACTAAATCGTTATTGAGCTCTCTTTATTTGCTTATATGTGTTGATGCTCTTCATGTTCATGTTTAAACAACACACTTTCTAAGCTCATAAAAGTTTCGGTTTTGGTCTAAAATCACCATTTTTAAGCATCTCAAAACCATTAAAACACTTCAAAATACACCTAAAAGTCTAACCAATTGATATACATACTTAATAGACTTAATATGGTACTTTAAACCACCATCTTCACCATCTAAAATGGGGATTGAGGAGGGCAATGGAAGGTGATAGGCCAATGACGGTCTCACGGCACGAAAGAGCGTCCTTTCCATAAAAACTCAATCTTTCGGGCTAACTTGCGAAGCTAGGGTAGGCCTTGTTGCCATACTTCTTGAGCATCCAGCAGTCATTTGGCAATCAGGGGAGGAGGTTTTTGGTGAATATCTAATAAGGGTAATAAAATATTTTCAATCTTAAGAACCCTTAACCCATTAAGTAATTAAACCTTGGGCTTAATACTTGTAATTCAATCTTTCATCTAATAATATCTTGTGGGTTAAATAACTAAGTGTTGAAGTATCATAATCATTGTGGAACACTTGAGCTTTAACTTTTAAATCTTCTAAATTTCCCTTGACTTGCGAATGTTGATGTTGCCATTGAGGAGCAATCCAATAGAGTAAGTGCTATTGGGGCATGCTTAAGCCTAATGTGTTGATGATGCTAATGTCTTGATCTTCTTTAAAACCTGCACATTGAAGTAACGTGATTAGCTTGTTGTATTGTATCATTGTATCTCTATCATTCTTTATTGTAAGTATTGGTATATTTATTCTTTTGTAAGTAACTTGTAATTCTATTGTAACAAAACACCCTTTAACTGTAGTTGACCCCTTGCCCAACCTTAGGCACTAGTCTTAGTTGACTTAGGGAAAGGGCTTGCTTAACATACTAACCTTGCATCTTGCATTGCTGCCTTAGCATCATAGGTTAGACTCCCCCAAAAACTTTAACAAATTAAAATCAACTCCTAGAACTTAATCTCTAAATCTTATCTAGAAACTAGGGTCTACCCCCCTTGGCTTCCCTAAGAGTGAGCCTAGACGGAAGAGGTTACGGTCAAAGCGACAGCGTGGGCTGTGAACCTAGGCATTGTGCCTCCAAGGACACACTAAGTGAGCTGGACTTAGCTCACGTTTGCAAGTGTGTATTAGGATGGCAACACTTCCCACCTAGTTCCTAGCACAATAACCTTGACTTGAAACAAATGATAGCAAGAGAATAAAAACCATACCAATTCAAGGAAAAATGCCAAGACAATCCACCACAATAGCAAGAGATAAGCCTTTCAAGGCTAGTGCATCACTCCCATCAACCATAACATCAAGAGATAACCATAACAAGTGCTAAAGAGATAAAAGAGCCAAGGATAGCCGAAAATTTCAGACCAAGTCCTCTCACAAGAGGGAGAGTTATGTTTGAAAATGAGATCTTATGATCTCTATTTATACAAAATGTAGCTAACATAGTTTGTCCACAAATTAAGGAGTAAACCACAAGATTCGGGGTCAACAACCCTAATCTTTCCCCCCTTAACAAAGTAATATTAAACAATTCACTTAAAATTTCACCTTTTGCACAAATAAAACCCTAATTTAGGAGGATATCACCCCTTTAGGGGACGTTTTGCCACTTTGAGGAAGTCGTCGGTGTTGGAGAAGCATGGGTAGGCCTTCAAAGGCCACATGTCAAGCATCTAAGCACTCTCATCATGGCGAAGACCCTCTTCCCCTTAAAACGTCCATGTGTCACAAGGGTGGCACCTCACCACCATGCCCTAGCCCTAAAAGCATGATGTCAAGCTCAAAAATAGGACGTTTTGCCCTTCCTGGGAAAATCGTTTGGCAAGTGAGGGTTGGGCTAGGTCGTCCAAGTCATCATCAAGGCCTTCCAAGTCTGATCTCTCTCATCCGGCATGCGGGTCCTTGGCATCCAACCTATGGGCTTGTAGCCCCATGGAAGCCCAAGCTAGGCTTGTTCTCCCAAAACTATCCACCAGCTAGGTCCTGCAAAGACAAATGAGCACGCCCTCCAAGGATCTCAAGTCATAACATCATGATAAGTGGATCCAATCAATAAATAAGCCATCTAAGCATGTGCATCAAAGATCACTATATCAAACAATTAACAGCTCAAAGACACTATACGATTTGTCAAGCTTGAATATGGGAGGGTTGACGAGGTGTCGTATTGGGTAGATCTTGCCCTAGGTCAAGGAGAGTTTACAAGAGATCCCTCTCTAAGACATGTAAAGTGGATGAAGTGGTTGGTGTCAAGACTCAATGGGCATAGGGCTCATGACATACAAGGGGTCGTAGTGTCTCATTCATGGGTGCCTTTCTAGAGGATGTGTGGTACCTTCGTCCACAATGCACTTTTTTCCAAGCCCATCAATTGCCTTTTATCTTTCTTTCTTTGTATTTTCTTTCATAATAGCATAAGGAGAGATTGAAGGTCACTGCCCTGGCGTGGTGACCAGATGGTGGCAATGTCACCCACAAACACCTAGTGGGAATGAGAAGGTTGGCTTGTGATGAGACCCCCTTTCTCTCAGCCATGCAACTGAGGGTCATTACCCTGGTTTGGTGACCAAATGATGGTAATGTCATACCACTAGATATTCATGTACGTGATAGGTCGGCTCGTGATGAGACCTCCTATCCTTCAACTAACATTTTAAGCATTCTTTATTATTCTTTTCTTTCTTTGTATTTTCTTTTCATAATAGCATATGAGTAGATTGAAGTCAATGCTCTCAAGGGTGACCAGATAGGCAATGTCAATTCACAAACACTTAGTGGGAATGAGAAGGTTGGCTTGTGACGAGACCCTCTATCCTCTGGAGGTAACCGGTGGGTCATTACCCTGTTTGGTGCTCAAATGATGGTAATGTCATACCACTAGATATTCATGTACTTTGATAGGTCTGCTCGTGGATGAGACTCCTCCATCCTTCAATCCAACATTTAAGCATTCTTATTGTATTAGGTCCCTTTATTTCAAAGATAAGTGTTTCATCAAGTTTTGGTGATCCCTTGGTGAAGCATCTCGAAGGTTTATATAAGGCTTTTATCTTTTCACCCAACATTGAACCTTCCGCCTTTAGCCCTTCTTCCCATAGAATGAGGGATAATCTCTTTTTGGGTCAATACACCCTAAAATCCCAAGATAAGGAAATGGAGGGAATAATGTGATGGAAAGTGGTAAGTATGGACTCTCAGAATGGCAATATTATGGCTCATTAAGGGAGTTCCTTTAGTAGCAAAACTCCATTCCCAAAGCAAAGAAGACCATCACTTTACTAGGGTGAAATGTCAACTACCAAGGTGAAGTTAAGGAAAAAGGCATAATGTCCAAGCATATATCATGAAATCTAGGAGCAATCTAAGATACAAAGATAATCAAATGGAATGAATATTGAAATGATGCTCACCATACATCATTTGAAAATTTCATGGAGCAAGGCCTTCTCGCTTCCTTCCTAAAGTTTAGGTGTGGTGGATGCCATCTCAAGAAACATGTGACCATCTCAGTGGTGGTGAGGGTTTTCCATCCGCAAAGGGTATTGTTGGTCAGTGTAGTCTTCGACACTCCATATTTAAACCCTGAAATTTAAGATGATCTTTTTAGTTATCCACAAAATGGAATAACAAATTTTACTCATTGTCAAAGTAGTCAATGATAATGCTTTCCAACTTGATCTACCACTTTATTTGGGAATCCATCCAATCTTCATTGTTGATCTACTGAAGCTCTATTATGCACCATTGTTTGAATCAAAACCTAAAGTTTCAGTGCTTACAGATTTGGATATAGAAAACTTAGCACCAGCCTAGACTGATCAAATCATCGATCAGCGGTTTCATCTTCCCTTAATCAGCGGTTAATGTAGGATGAAATGTTTCATCTCTTTGACAAATGAATCATTACACCTTCTTGAAATCCTAACCAACACTTCCTTCATTTTAAATAGACTGGTGTAGAGGTTTATTGGTGTTGAACAATGGGGCATTAGTGTTGCTATCCTGCTTAGGACAACTCATCCCTGACAAGTAGTTCTTGTTTTAATAAAGATGCGGTCTCTTATTTCCTACAGTTTCTAATTCTGTTACAGTTTGCTGAATTAGTTTGGCCTTGTAGTGTTCTTAATTTTTTGCACACAGATTTATTGAACTCTGTACTCAATAATCCGTCCCCTAACCTCGCCTAGGAGTTTAGTAACCAGTTCAGTGTCAGTTAGATCATGTCTTACCCAAACATACGCTTATCAAACCCTCAAAGGTTGTTAGCAAAGTCTCCATTATAATTAAGATAATGACGGAAGAGATGAACTTATGAAAACTTAGAGAGGATTCTCCAAACCAACTGAAAAAGGAACAGAGGTCTACCAAAAGTCTATCTTATACAATATCGTACAATATCGAACTAGTCAAAGGTAATATAGAGGTACCAATCTATCATTGATTCATTTAGGAAGATGGCCTCTGAACCTACCATGGTGAGATTCTGCTTGTGTTAAAACTTAAAAGGATGATAAAATCAGCCAAGCACTCTTGTGTATTGGTACCATGAGGGAAAACGTAATACAAGCTTTGGTTAGAAGGAGAGAGGTATAACTAGGTAAATAAGTGAGCGCCATCAATGGACCATCGACATGGGTTTGGATGCCAATCATGAGCATAATCTTTGAGTCATCCCAATACACCCAGAAGTTACAACCCAACTCTAAATCATTTCATGATAACAGATATTTTAGCGCTAGCATTGCTAAAATAATGTAACTGCAAAGAGTATTCTTATTATTATTGTTATTTTATTCATAGGATTAATCCCCATTGTGGATTAATCATGTCGGTAATTGTATTAAGACCAAATCCCCTTTTGCGGATTGGTCAACAGACAATTATAATAGGCAGAATAAGAAGTCATCCCCAGCAATTAATTAAGAGATCCAGAAATATAATAAAGGTGGGTTTACCCACCCAGAGTGAGAGGTCGGCCCTGCCAGTGAAACCCTTTCACACGTGCCAGTCTTGTATATATAGGAGGCTAGCGCCTCACTTTATCACAAC
>SNQJ01S0015533.1:22826-36518 GCA_010110895.2 Picea sitchensis
TTCTTATTTAGCCTATTACAATTAGGGTTTGACCAATCCGCAAAAGGGGATTTGGTCAATTACAATGACCGACATGATCAATCCACAAAAGGGGATTGATCTAATCAATAATAAATATATTTTATCTTTATCCACAAAAGGGGCTAAGAATATTCTTTGCAGTTACACAATATTTTAACAGTGTTGTGGGCCTTCATGGCCCGAAATTATGAACGCAAGGGTGTAACGGCAAATCCACGTCAGCCGGATGTGAACAGTGGTGCACATGGCGTAGGGTGACATCATCAGGACTGAATGCCCTAGATTCTTTAGGAAGCCATAACTTATTAACCAAGCTCAGATTTGAGTGCGGAAATAGTCATTGCAAAGCTCTTGATGAGTAGAACTGATTTTTGAACTTAAATTCAGTTTTAGAGGAAGAATTAAGGAAATTTGTACATCCCACCTGCCTAATGAGAACTGGGAGGTCGGGTGTGTTACATTCTATATTGCAATGCCCAGCACTAGGGACATGATGTAAGATATTTGTAGTTCCTGATTTTGACCTTTGATTCTAGTATACTGCGTGTTCACAGAAAAGTTGTCCAAAACACAATAGCTAAACTTGAGAACTCAGCATCTAATTTATTTCGTTAGTTTTCCATGTTTCTTTTGTTGCACATTCAAGAACAGGTACTCGGAACTTTCTTGTTCACCCTGAAACACGGTACAGATTTATGTTTCCCACTGTACAAAGCAGATCCGAGAAGCATCGCAAAGCATAATCACTGTACGAAAGCATTCCTATGAGTAAAATTCTAGAAATTTTATTTTCCCAAAATTTGTTCCATTGTCATTTCACAATTTAAACCATTAAGAGGTTTCAAAAGCAACCCCTACTTCATGAGACTCTCCACTACTGACATTTTGGCACTCCTCAAGTTTTCACGCAATGCCATGGATTGCCAGGTTAAAGTTTCTAATGTTAAATTTCTGAAACACAATAAAATTTCATGTTTAATTGGAGATCATTCTAAAACAATTGGTGAAACTAACTAGAAACAAAATGATGCAAACTATGGAGTAAGCATTCCATACCAATCCATGATGCAGAAACAGCAGAGCCAGCAATGACAATATCGGTCTTCATAGCTACTCTGTAACTGGGGACCGCTTTGTCCTTCAACACCTTTATCCCTCGCCTGACAAGTTCCTCCATAAGGCCACCCTTCTTACTCAATGCTATAGCAGAGACTCTTCCTCCACAGCTCAAAATTTCAGCAGCAAGTTCCATCATGGCAAGGGGAGCACCAGTCATGGACAGTTCATGAAGTACCACAATGAATGACCTTCCTCTCACAGCATGCGCAAATAAGCCTTTTCTGTCGCATGTACCATACCGTTTTCTAGCATTCCATCCCAAAACTCTGTTTTCAATTTTATCAAAGGGTCCAACCAGGAGACCGAAGGAAGTATTTCTTGTGACTCTGGCATATGTGCCCCCTGTTTCGATTAGGGTATTCTTCGACACCGTATTATTTCCTTTGACCATCATTCCACCTCTGCTACCTATCCCCGCATTTTCATGGGAAGTATGATTTGGAAGGGATTCTGCAATATGTCCTAAATTGTCCTTCTGATCTGTTGATGAATTAGAACTGCTCCCTGAAATTTTCACTCCAGCTGTCTTTTGAAAGGCTTCGCTGCTCTCTTTCTGGATTTGACTTTCGACTTTCTCTCGTATGAGTCCAGGATTCCCCTTCCGAACCCATTTTTCCAAACTCACAGGAGACTTGAGTTCTAGCCCGGGCTTTTTAATTGTAGAAAGCGCTTCACCATCTGTATTTCCTCTTTCCGTGTTTTCTGAACGGCTGGAGTGAAACGTCAATGACTGCACATTGTGAAGCTCCGTTTTCTTTAATCCATCGGAAACGGTCTGATCTTTAACCAAAACATGGCTTCTCGAATCCTGATCAGCATCAACTCTGGACTCAAATCCACTAAACCCTTCTTTATCTCCACCGTGAGCCCATTTTGACTGAATATGAAACCCCAGGTAGCTCCATACCCCAATTAAAACCAACCACGGTAGTAGGCGCCGGCCTCGAATCCACTGAAGAGGACTTGTGTAAAACCTCACATCTTTTCTCGGAGTCCTACTGGATTGAGACCTCCGAAAAGAAGGAGAACTACGAGGAGTCAACCTGCCTGACAGCGTGGCCTTCAAACTGCCAGTGACCCGCAAGGAAGGAGGCCTTACTACATTTCCGAGTAAATCACTTCGGTTTTTTTCCTGCTCCATAATCACTATCCACTTATGCTGAGATAAATGAAGATCCTTATGAAGAATTGCTATCTGCTTATGTTAAAGGAAAACATAGTGTTCTCTTCACAGAAAATTTTAGCTTCTAAAAGAAACCTCTGCATCTTTTATATATTATTTTGTATAGGTATCCTCCACTCCATGTGCGTGCTGTCTCTTCATAAATGTTTACGTAAATGAATAAATAAGCTTGCCTGAGAGGTCAACATTGGCGTTGTCAAATATTGGCTAATCTCTGCTAAATTCAATTTCAAATCCTTCAAAAATTATCTCAGTAGCAAAACGCCCATACCATCTTTTATAAAAAATTGTCTTCAAATGCATATTTCAGACCGAATTATCTGTGCACTCTGCTTAAATACAAGTTCCAGGCCGATAATTTTATTCAGACCCAACTATTCGTGTTATCTGCTTAAATGCAAGTTGCAGACAGATCTTTTTTCAAAATTTTGAATCAAAACAAGACGGATTGTTGCCATATTTGCTTTAAAATGCAGACTACGGAAGCTTTATTCGAAACTTTGGCTCAAAATAAAGTTCAAAATGCAACATACAGGATTCTTGAACAACCGACAGATTACTTCAAATTGCTAAAATACAGACTGATTCTTTAAATTTCTGGCTCCGTCGGTAAATTCCTGGGCCGTTACTTCCATCTTTTGCGCAAAAAGACATAATCAAGACCATCTGAGAATGCCAGCTCAAAGCTAGGCCTTAAGAACCAAAATCGTGCTTCTTGTACCTAGGACAAATTTGACAGCCAAAGCTACAGCTAYTCCTAACCGGTTCACAGATCGATTCCATTACACAACAAAATGTCTCCWCGACAGTACAAACAAAATACTAAACAAGATTCTCAATCCGGGAGTTCAGTAGAATCCTCTGTCCRCCAGTCTATGGTTCGATTCTCTCAGAAAAAAATAAAAATAAAAATACATTTCTTAAATCCGTACGCATATTTCAAAAATCACAACCGTACTAAAGAATCATGTGCTGCGCTTATTGAACGAAATTATTYYACAACTGCAAAAACAAGAATAACAGAGCGAAATCCATATATAATAATATAGCTGAACAGGACAGACTTACTTGTAGTATCCTGCGTACATTGGMCTTTGCCTGCTTCTCGGCCGTGCAAGAGTAGCAAATAAGATTTAATTGCGTTCGAGAATATTGGATGCGAGACTCGATCCTGGCTTTTAGGCGGCCAATGCTATCGGCACCTGCTCTTTCCCATAGCTTTTTCTCCTTCCGACTCTCCGTAATACCAGACTTGCTGTATTGGATTTCGGGCAATCCATTCATTTGTGTTAATTTGTCTTTTTCCTGGGTTAGTAGAGACTTTAATTATTTATCATTATTTTCACTTTCGCCTCGTCAATTAAAAAACCAAAACTTTTCTAGGTTGTATCTAGGAAAGTAGGATTCAAGTACCAGGTTCAATTTCCAGAACCATTTTAGAAAGGAGGATTTAATACGAAAATGTTGTATGGGAAAGAGAAATATCCACACTAAGAAATAGAGTCTACGTGGCACTCGCAGTGCTTGTGATTGGTTTCTTCGTGGAGACCGTTTAAAATATTTAATGGCACATTGTTATATCAGCATTAAAGGTAAAGTACTCATGTCGAAGGAAAACTTAAATGGATGAGGGATGACATACATACATTCTTAAATGGATGAGGGATGACATACATACATTTTAAAGATAGTTTTAGGATGTGAAAATAATGAAATTAAAGTACGAGATTTAGTGTTCAAATTTTATATTTAAGTTTGAATGTTTTTTAATTTATTTTGAATGTTATTTGTTTTTTAATTGTAGATATTTGTTGATTACTATTTTTTATTTTTATTTTTATGTAAGTGTTTTATGTTTTTTTTGTTTTATGGATTTTTTTTTATGTAAGTGTTTTATGTTAGTTTTATGGGTTAGTTCAGTTGGCAAGACTTGTGTATATTTTTTTCTGTTATGGGAAGAGGTCATAAGTTCGAGCTTAGCTTAGGTTGGTTGAAATTGTGGCTTTATCACTCCCATATCATCCACTATGTGAGGAAATATCTGGGTGAATTTCATATGAGTTAATTTCTCATTAGAAAAAAAAGTATTTTATGTTTTCTTTGTTTTATGGATTTTTTTATAAGATGTATGTTTATTTAATATAGAATTTTATTAAATTTTTAAATTAATTTTTTTTAATTAAAATTTTAAAATATTTAGCTTTTTTGATATAACAATTTCATTTTAAAATCACTATTAAATTTTGTATTCTAATTTTGTAATCTCAATCATTATTATTTGTTATTTTTTTAACTAAATTTTGAATTAAAATAATAAAAGAATTATAACATTCTAATTTTGTAATCTCAATCATTATTATTTATTATTTTTTTAACTAAATTTTGAATTAAAATAATAAAAGAATTATAACAGAAAAATATAAATTCTAATATTAGATCATATTTATTTAAATTTTTTAAATTTAAATTTTTTATTTTAAGAAATTCATATTTTTAATAATAAAATTTACTTAAATTTTAAGTATGTAATAGATGTAAGACCATATTAATATAAAATTAAATGATATTTAACATATATATAAAAAAATATTAATATAAAATCAAATAATATAATTTTAAATAATATTAATATATAAAAAGACAATATTAATATAATGTCAAATAATGTAATTAGTAGTAAGATTTGTATATACAACCATGAGTAAATAGATTGGTCTTTGTTGAGTGTTTGGGAGGTTAGCACTTTTAATCATGTGAAACTTTATTATAAAATTAATAAATTTTGTAATTATTATAAATATTATATTATTGGGTTATTAAAGTTTCTTTTTATTGATAAGTGAAGATTTATAATTTTATTTTTAATAATGATAATTTAATTTTAAGTTAGATATCAAATTGGTGTATGAAATTTTTTTGTTTGTAGAAAAAGTGGCTTCATCCCAAAGGGATTTGACTACTATTTGACTACTAAAATTTATGGAGGTGTACATACCCTACCCTACTCCTTCTAGATTTGAACTTGTGACCTCTTAAAAGAAAACACATGTTAGATTAGATTATAAGAGGAAACATAATATCCACTTTAACAGGATAGAACATGAGGTGGGTTTTGGTCCACAATATGTGTACATGGAAGGCTTGGGCATCTAGGTGGATTGGCAAAGCCACTCTCTTTTGGTCTTTTGAGGCTTCGAAGGTTTTAGGTTCAAGTCTAAGTGCTATCAGATGGTCTCACATGTGCCAGCAAGATGGATGTTGATGTTTGTAGCTCAAACGATAACTTTTGCAAAGTGTATTTTTAATGCACTAGTGATTTAGACTAATCTCAACTGTAGATCTCACCAAGAGATTAGGGTTTTGGTAGATTAGGGTTTCAACTAACGTATAAAGGCAAGTCAAGGTAGAGGGTAAAGACATAAAGACATATTCATTCTTCATGAAGACAGTTTTGTCTGAATGCAAAGAAAGAAGCCGAGGAAAGGAGAAAACAATGCAATAGTGAGAAGAGCAGTCCAACAGTGATTGCAGGTTGCAGATCTATCTATGCAGTGAATTTCGTACAGTTGTACAGACAGACCGTATGGATCCATACAGTCGCATTTGTATATTTTGTCTAGTCATATGGACAGAGTCATACCACAGGTTTATCATACCTGTTTTGTAGTTTTCTCATTCAACAACCAAAAAACCTCATTTTTTAGGTGTCCTTGTAAGTTTTGAGTCATTAATGATAAGTTGATTTGAAGGACAGATTTTGTATTTCATGTTTTATGCTTCTGTTGTGTTTTCCARCCATTTGTGTGATTGATGCATGCTTGGATTTTTATTTCTATTATTGAGTAAATTAAAGATCTGATTTATTTAATAAAGAGCATAGAACAACAATGACCTAGGGTTTGGAAATTTTCACAATTATGGCTCCCAACACAACGGGAGGACCCTAGATTCACTAAAAGGTACAAGCCCCCAAGTGGCAACTAATGAGTCATCAATGACTACCCAAAGGACTTCGACCAAAACAATTATAGAGGTCAAAACTTTGAATTGAAATGTGTGTGTGTATTGGGGGGAGGGGGACAAGTAGTCTTATGCAGCTGTGACACATCCAACCACACTAATAGTGTTCTATATGCCTCATATGTTTAGCCACACATATAGTGTTAAACATGTCTCACACTCTTGACCATGCCAATAGTTATGCGAGCAATGTTATATATATTTAACATATTCGACTACTATGTCTAAAGATTTTATAGTTAACTTAATATGCCAAATAATACCTTAATGAAAAGGCAATTTACTTAATGATAAAAAAATATAGTGATCGTCCCAAACCATTAATTTGAAATAATTTTAGATAAAAATATATATATATATATTGAAATTGATAACTTCAACTTTAAACCATTAATTCAAAGTATTTTTGGATAAAGAAATTTGAAGTTTGAAACCTTCCATTCATATGCAATGCACTATACTAACAAACCATATTTTAATGATTTTTTGGTTTGGACATGTCTTTTAAAATCATTTCCAAAAGAAACAAATGTGTTAAAGTGTTAAAATGTAAAGGAGAAAAGAGAATTTGGGGTCATAAAATTATTTAAAAATGTCAAATATGATTTATGTGATTATTTGTTATGGAGTGATTTAATAAGTGGATAAATTAAGTTTTTTTAGTTCATTTATTTTACAAGGTAAAGTTTTTTCTTTATTAATTCATTTTTTTTAATTGTAACAATTTAAATCATTTTAAAATAGAAAAACTCTTCAAGGGCAAAGTTCCATGGTTAAAGTTGCCATCAATTAAGTTGAACTATAAAGTTCTCATTTATTATTATTCATGATTAAAGTTCTCATTTATTATTCATTATTTATTATCACACAAACACATTCACACAAGATTTGACTACAGCCTTGGGATCCAACCACTTTGTTGAAAAAAACATCAATGAATACATTTGAAACCATTTGCAAACACTTACTTTTACTTGAACTTGAGACCTTCCAAAACCCCAAAGGATGAGAAGAGAATGACTTTGTCAATCCACCTACAAACTTAAGCCCTTCATTTATATTCTTTAAAAATTCATTATTTCTTATCACATATATATTAAAAAATACACAATTCAAATTAGTTTTGGATTTTTACTTTCTTATATATATTTTTATATTAATGATGAGTTTTTTTTTTCCCAGCAGAAAAAATTCCTCAATTATATTGAAAATATAATATGTTCTCACATCAGAATACAACGACAGAGAGATAACGCTGACAAGTATCTTTCACCAGGCAAATGGTCTACAAGCCAAGAGAGATGGCGAGAGATCAAATCAAAGAAGGAGGAGTACATCAGAAGAAATACTACAGATCTCATGTTCTAAGAAGATTTTTGAAGTGTCGGAATGCTCCGACAATGCTGAGGAGGCTTTTGTACTAGAAAATTTTGATAGAATATGTGGGTCCTTTGTGACCATCCAGCCATTGGTTGTAAAATAGTAATCTTGCTTCCCCTTGTAGAGTTGTCTTAGATAGCAGGTCCGCTTCCCCGTTATACTCTCGGGATGAGTGTGAGAAAGATAGTTTCTTGAAGTAGCGGAATAGGGATCTGATTCTATCTTTCCAGGCCAAGAGGGTGATGATTTTTAGCTTACCTTGGTGATTTAGCCAATCGATAATTACTCTAGAGTCTCCAATCAAGTGTAGATTTTTTATGTGAAGCATGGATGCCAAGAAGAGAGTGGCCCAGGCACCCATTAGTTCTGCCCTTGTGTTGGTGCCTGGGCCGCAGCATAGAATCCATCTATAAATAGAGCTTGTATTGTGCATTATCCAACCCCCTGCACCACACAGAGATCTATTTTTTCGGGTTGCGTCGTCGAACCATCCTGTCGGAGAGTCATTTGTGAAGTGTGGTTTGATTAAAATATTTTTATTTACGGTATCAGGATGTATGAATTTCCAAGATTGAAGCAGGCTGGGAGCTTTGAAAGCTACAACAGTAATTGAAGGAGGCTTGTTTTCAAAAATAATTGAATTTCTGACCAACCATATATTAATGATGAGTTATACATAGATCGAAGACACATCGACATATCTTGGAATAACATAACAAACACACTTACTATTAACATCCTTGAACTTTAAAACATGATTGTAACTACTTGTCACTTGAACCAAAACCAATTGCTCTCTAGTATAGAGTACAAGATTATTTTTACCTTTTCTATAAACATAGATTAGAATTACTTTTTAAGTTTAATTAAGTGTTTTCAATTATCTATGTAACAATGCATTATTACTTAATCTCTTGTCATAAGTCATTTTTAAATAATTTATTAGTAAAAGTAAGTATAAATTTTAGTTACATTGGATTTCATAAATCATTTTTTAAATAATATATTAGTAAATTTGAATATAAACTTCAATTACATTGAAATTGATAAATCATAAAATAATTTATTAGAAAAAATGAGTATAAACTTCCGATTACGTTTAATAGCTTTAACCCCTTCGTCTTTATTAAAAATTATGCAAATGAAACATATATAAATTTATATATATAAATTATATATTTTAATAAAAAGTTATATATAATTAATAAACTTCCGATTACATTTAATAGCTTTAACCCCTTTGTCTTTATTTAAGAAACATAATAAATCAATCTCATGAAGTGATTATCACTCACATTTAAGATCCCTATTTCTATTTACAGTTGACATGTTGTGTGGGAAAGTGGGACATGGTCATGTGCCGTAATGGTAAAGGTGTCATATGCATGTTATTTAAGATTTGTGAACAGACCAAACTAATTCTAAATTAATAAATATATGATAGTACCAAAAAAATATCATTAAATCATGTGTTTCGATTTATTAATTTGATTTATTAATTTGTTATATGTAAAAGTGTGAGATTTTTTGTTATTTTATATGTAAAAATGTGAGATTCTATACTTTGATTTAAAGAATTTAATTAAAATTTTTATTTTTTTGAATTTGAAATTTTTGAAAAATGTTCTTACATTTGTTGATATGATATGGGTATCTAACATATTTTTATTAGAAGAATGTTGGACAAAAATATGCAATAAATTAATGATTAACTAAAACAAAGAACACCGTGAGAATCTTTCACTCAAGCACGCAACACAACAGTATATATATGGCGTTGTCTCCGGGGGCGGTTTATAGCAATCATTTTGTTTTGACTTTTATATTAGTTTTGTTTTGAACAACACAACATTATATATATGGCGTTGTCTCCGGCCGTTTATAGCAATCATTTTGTTTTGATTTTTATATTAGTTTTGTTTTGAATTAAGAAATTTACGAGAAAATCTCAAGTTTACGAGATGAAATCTAAAAAATTATTTTTTAATATAATATTTTTTTTTTCTTTTAATTTATGATTGGTCAGTAATTTTAAAGTTTTACTGGAGCTTTCATATGGTTAGAGGTTTAACCTTAATTTTCAAAATTAATAATCCGTCGGTGATATCTTCGTGCTTACCGATTGCGAAATATTCATGATTCAATGGAATAAGAAATTCGATGTGAAGAATGCTCCCAAGCAACCTCAACAAATAACGATCAATGGGGAAAAGGTCCGGGGAATGCATTCGATGTTTGTTTGAGGATTATCTCATCCCGCCTCCCCACCTGCATTAGCGTGCGGTGTCCCATAACTCAACATCCTTTATGCAGTCTTTGTCACATGTGTTAATGATTAGTGCAGCCTAAACACAACAAGCAGTTTAAAATCACCGAGTCCAGCTCCAACAATAAACGATGCTGATAACGACATCAACGATCAATGTTAAAATATGGGCCCAACGGATGGGTTAACCCTACAAAATCCACGCTGGCACTGCAATGTGCCTGCTAGTTAAGATTAAAAAAATATTAATAAATGTAAAATTATTGAAATTAAAAAATTAAAAAAATATTAAGAAATGTAAAATTATTGAAATTTTAATAAGTGTAAAAAAGTTTACATTTAAAATTTAAATTTTTATCTCATTTGAAAAAACAATATAATATTAGATTTTAACATATTTTATAATACAATATTACATTATATTAGTTTTTTTGTGGTCTTGTCTTTTCTCATTAATTTAAGGTTTCGAAATACACGTGAAGGCTGCAATAACAATATCAAGTTATTGACCAATGAAAAGTTAAAAAAATACTATTTTTGTTTTTAATTTTTATTTTTTTTAATTGTTATGTTGAACATTTAAATTGATATAAATNGAACACCGTGAGAATCTTTCACTCAAGCACGCAACACAACAGTATATAAATGGCGTTGTCTCCGGCGGTTTATAGCAATCATTTTGTTTTCACTTTTATATTAGTTTTGTTTTGAACAACACAACGTTGTCTCCAATGGCGTTGTCTCCGGCGGTTTATAGCAATCATTTTGTTTTGATTTTTATATTAGTTTTGTTTTGAATTAAGAAATTTATGAGAAAATCTCAAGTTTACGAAATTAAATCTAAAAAATTATTTTTTAATATAATATATATATTTTTTTCTTTTAATTTATGATTGGTCAGTAATTTTAAAGTTTTATTGGAGCTTTCATATGGTTAGAGGTTTAACAAGGGCAGCACGCTTATATAAATAATATTCAGACATTTTCTTAGTCATTCAAAAAGAATGTAAATCTGTACTTCCCATGATCTTTATAATAATTAAAAAAGTAAAAACATCTCAATGTTTCTTATATTTTAAACTATAACTTAAAAGTTTAAAAATTACTACATACAAATTTCTATAAAATTATACTAAAAGATTAAAAAAATGTTAATAAATATAAAATTATTGAAATTGAAAGATTAAAAAAATATTAATAAATGTAAAATTATTGAAATTAAAAAATTAAAAAAATATTAAGAAATGTAAAATTATTGAAATTTTAATAAGTGTAAAAAAGTTTATATTTAAAATTTAAATTTTTACCTCATTTGAAAAACAATATAATATTAGATTTTAACATATTTTATAATACAATATTACATTATAATAGTTTTTTTGTGGTCTTGTCTTTTCTCATTAATTTAAGGTTTCGAAATACACGTGAAGGCTGCAATAACAATATCAAGTTATTGACCAATGAAAAGTTAAAAAAATACTATTTTTGTTTTTAAATTTTTTTTTTTTTAATTGTTATGTTGAACATTTAAATTGATATAAATTTTTCAAGTCAACACAAAACTAATATGAAAGTCAATGCTAACTCATTGCTATATACTACCTTCGACAATACAATAACTTTGATATACTTAATATTTAATTAGAAAGAATTCATTATGTCAATATTATATAAACAAATAATACATTTACTTAGAAAAAATTCATTATGTCAATATTATATAAGCAAATAATACTTTTTTTTTCAAAAGAAAAATGTCTTATATTAAACAATATAATTGCTCTATTACACTAACTTTTAGAAGTTCAGAATTCAGAATTTCACTTCATTTATTGCTACAATACAAACAAAGAATACATCATATCTTATCATACCTTCGATTCATAACCTAAATTTTGGATAGGTTGTCTAGGCAAATTTCAAAAGCAAATATTGAGTTTGAATCACATTTGTAAGTCCTTAACCAAAGCATAAAGATTTCCAAAATTTATTTATATGGTGACAAAAGCTTAGAATTTTGATTGGCGCAAGCTCATCTCTTAGAATGAAGGTCTAAATTTTGAATATGTAACAGGGGAAACCTTCTTATACGTGTCCAACAACTTTCATCAAAAGTTATTGAGTTTTGGTGTCATGCATATCTCTTGAGGTAGCATGATAGGATTTTCAGATTTATAGAGAAATAGGGTGTTAGTGTTTTGCCTTGTGCACATTCAATACTTGGATTTAGACCCTAAAATGTTTATATGATGTAGAGGACTTCTTTATATAACTTTTCTTCAAATTTTATTAGAAAATATGAATGTTAAGGTGTGCACCCAAGTCAAATATAGAATACAATAGGAAAAACTCAAAATTTCTTCCACACACTTGTTTTTCAATTTGACTTCGAATATTCAAATTATAAATTTTGGGTTGTGTATGGAAGCTATAGAGGTAATTATTAACTTTGTATTAAGTAAATAAATGTTTAGTTCATCCCAAGAAATGAAAGGACTTGGTAACTGAACAATCTTCCCTGTGTTGGTAAGTCCCAATTATTCCAAAGAATTTCAAATGTTTTCCTTTGTTGTAGAAGACACAATTGTAGGTGTACTCTTACAAAGAAATGAGAAGAATTTGGAGCAACTCATAACCTTTATGAGTAAAGGACTTAGAAGAGTTAAACTAAACTATTATATAATGGAGAAGCAAGCCTATGCCTTAGTTCAACATTGAAGCATTTCATGAGTTATGTGGGCTACTCTAAAATTAGCTCATCCAACGATAAAAGACATATTGTCTTAGCAATAATGTAACATCCATAGTTCTAATCCCTGTAAATTATAATATAATTGTATAAATGTGAATTAGGTTGGTGAGCAGATGAGTTGGGGCGAAGAGCCCGTATTGATTTAATGTGGCCAGGGGGCAATTTTGATCCGGATTATTTTTGGCACGAAATGAGATCGGAGATATAATAAAGAAGTGCACAGAGATATCCCATATATTCAATAATATAACCGAAATGTATCAGAGATGCAACCATAAACATAGATATACAGTAATACATGATTTCTATTAATGAAAGAAATGTACAGAGACTGTAAAAATATAGAGTGAAAGACTCGCTAGAATGGTGGCAGCTACTCGCATTCACAAGAAGATGATTACAATAAGGCTCTGAAGGCCTTTTTACAATAAACAGGAATGCCAAAAACCCTAGACATCCAAAAACCTAACCCTAGGATATGAAGCGCCAAAAATCACGTGGGCCCCGTTTGGGTAAGTTAGTACATCAACTTCCCAGGGTCGTAACTTTTACATACAATCTTCGTTTTAGGCATATGATAGCTCGTTGGAAAGGTATCGTCGAGGAGATTCATTTTGGGGGCTCAATCATGCCTTTGGCTATCATTAAGAACCTCAATCTCGAAAAACCTTCATTTTGGCCCTCAAAATGGCCCCAGAAGTTAAAACCTACTAAAAATAGTAAAGTGCCAAAATTGCCAGAAAATTGTTTTGAGCCAGTCGGAAAAGGTGGGTGGCCACCGATATCCACTTGGATCAATCCTCCCTCCTTAGGAAGAAATGGTCTCCATTGCGTTGAGTTCACGAGGGAGAGGGAAAAGCATTTGTTGGATCTGCATCTTGGTGAGCTGCTTGTATTGCTGGAGATGTCGCATTGCTTAGTTTGTGGAAGTTCGTCATGAACCTGTTGAAG